>JAPYZC010004085.1:0-16708 GCA_030522665.1 Ichneumoninae sp. A BG-2022a
CTGGTACGACGCGCAGCAGTGGGCAGCCCCTCGCCGCGCACACCATGCGACCTATCCCCTCCACACGAATTTCCCCCTATCGCGCGATAACTACCTTAATTTTTTTTCCATTGAGTCAAAAGCGGTGGAGCAAGATTTCGTCTACGTTACCTTGTTATCCATAACTAAGTATCCCAGTAGAAGTACGACGTACGCGCCGATGAGTGTGTGTTCCATGTGACGACCAGCTTTCTGCAATACTGCAAAGCAAAACGAAAATTTGAATCCCCTTATGAATTAAAACCTCGATCGTATAAGAAGCAAAGTATCGTACGTTTGGTAACGGTTTCTTCGATAAACTCCTCCTGCGACTTCGTAGTCGTGGAAACAGTTTCCGTCTGTTCGGAATCTTTCTTTCCGTCGAGAATCGCATCGGTTTTTTGTTCCTCGAGGCGGGCGAGTTCTTCTTGCTTGTAGAACAGTTCGATCAGCGCTTCGACGCCACTCTCGTCGGCTGAGTGTGCGAACAAGAAAAATTATTCAACACGGCACGAAAAGTTAATGTCATCGTTGAATTAATAAATTGTGATAGACGCTTTAACATACTGTCGAACAAATTTTCCGGATACGGCGGTGCCCTCGACTCGATGAGAAGTTTCTTGTTGTCGTCGCACTGCTCAACGAGGTTGATCAAAAATATCAAAGCGAGCATCATTAAGTCGAATCGCTTCTCGTCCGGCAGCGAATCCGGCAATCGTAGCAAAAGATTCAGGCTGCAGTCAACCACGCCCGTTAGCGCGCCGATAGATTTGCTTCCGAAAGCTGCGTCGAAAAATGTTGACGAGTAAGTTGCATAGTTCGAAATATAATTTTTTTTATCATCGAGACGATAAACAACAAAAACGAATGCACTTACATTGTCGGTTGAAGCGATGCGTGAGATTAATGAGAACTTTTATGATAGCGAAAAGGCATTCACGGACAACCGCGCCGGTCGAGCTCTTGTCGCCCGGATCGATGGTCGGATAAATCGGTATTTCTTGACCACACAGGTAGTAGAGACTCGCCAGCGTGCTGACCAAAATCCCCTCGCCGTACTTGAGCAAGTACACCTGGTTCTCCTCGTTCATGTGAGTCACCTGAGGGAGATAATTTTATCAACGCGTGACGCACCGATCGACGAACGAAAAAAAAAATGAGGATTCAGAGAAGATTTTTACTCACGTTCTCCAGAACGCGCAAGCATCTGTCGACCTTGCGAAGTTTGTCCAAGAGAGGTTCCGACCAGCCAGCGCGGGTAACTTCGCTGGCGTTAATATGGCGATGGCAATCCTTGATGGTTTTAACGATGTGCTCGAGCCCTCCGAGCTCTCGAAGTTCCTCCTTGAACCACTCGCCCGCCCGTCTCGACGTCAAGCTCAGAAGTGTTTCCATGGCGAGCTGACCGACGGTTATGTTGTCGAGATTGAGATGCTTGGCGTGGCCTTGAGCTTGTATGTCCGCGCACAATTGTCGAACTTTTTCTTTGTTTTTCAACAGCTCGGCGCGACTGAGACCACAATCGTCGAGAGCGTCTTTGTGACTCGCGTCGGATTCTAACAAACTGAGCATTAGTTCGAGGCAGTCGCGATCCAAGTCCATCGCCAGACGGTCTTGGCTCAGCACGAACATCACCGTTGCCGTGCACAATCCGAGACTCTGAAAGGAACGAAAGGGCAATGACAAAGTTCAGACTCAACATTTCTTAGCGGCACCCACCTGATCCTTCGTGGCGTCGTGAAGCGCCTTGAAAAATTTAGCGACCGTGCCGTGCGCCCGGACGTGCATTCGGAATGCGGGAGCCATGCATTTACTGGCGAGTCTTATGGCCGAAAGGCAGCGCGTGGCGTTTGGATTGTTCTCCCGCAGTGTATCGAGAATATATTCTACATCGTCGTTGAACTCTTGGAATTCGCCGCTCTCCTGTATCTGATGGGCCTTCTTCACATTCTTCACCACAGTGTAGAACTGTTAAGATAAAAGCAGAAAACCGTTGGTCAAACGTAGATAAAAATAAATAAAAACGTTTAATTATATAGTGAAATATCTAACATATGTGCCGTATTACGATTGAAATACCATTTATATATCTAAACGGTTCGTTAATCAAATAAATAAATAAGTTGAAAATTGGAATCTTCATATTGCTTTCTCAAAATGTTTCTTTATTCGTAAAGCTTCTTCTATGAGAAAGCGTTTTCCGTATTATTCCTCATAGAGGAAACTTCGCGAATAAATGAACATTATGAGAAAGTGATCTCAAAATTTCAATTTTTATATCGCTTTCTGAGGAAGCGATAAAAAATAAATAACGAAGAGCGTTAAAAAACAAAAAAAAAATGAAAAACTGAATACGCACGCCTTTGACGTTCTTGCCGCAGCGAATGCTCGTTATGGCCTCAGTCTCATCCGTAAAGTCCATATCTGTTTCCGGATAAGTAACAACTCTGGTGAGTTGTTCGGCCTCGAATTCCTCCTCGAAGGCGACCGAGCCGGCGTTGCTGTGGGAGCCGGACGCAGTGTTGGGGGTGGCGTTTCCGGTGCTCGTGCTCTCCGGAGTGCTGGACTCCTTGTCGCTGTCGCACCACTTGTGTTTGTAGAGGGCTCGCCTCTTGTTGCCGTTGGTAGCGCCGGTCGATCGGCTCTTGAATATGCTGCCCTTTTTCGTCACCGGCTTCGCCGCGAGATTCATCGCCAGGGGTGCGGACGGAAGAAGTTCCGACACAGGACTCGGGGCGCTCATCGGCGTGTCGTTATCGGCATTTCCGCTGGCGCCTTCGCTGTCCTCGCTACCGGAGTACCAGTCCTGATCGACGAGGGTCTTCGCGGCGGCGATGTCCGCGTCGACGGCCGGCGCCGGTGGCTCCAGCTCCATTTCCATCGGCGTCGATTCCTCGACCTCGGCGACCGGTTGTTCGGGCTCGGGCTCGAACTCCTGCTCGAAGACGGGCTCCGGTTCGCGCTCCAACGTCGCGTCGACCGTCGGTATGTCTATCGAGCAATGTTGCACGGCATCGTCGAGGGTCGTGTCCGACGGTTCGTCCGGCGACTGAGGGACGACGGTCGCGGCGGCCGCGGAGACGGTCTCCGATCTGATCATCATATGATCAGCGTCGCTCGACAATATGTCTATGAGCTCCTGTGTCGTCGTTGGCAGTGGTTGATCGCGACCGATGAGCGGTTCTATGGTAGGTTTGCTTGTGTAGCTCGTCGTACAATCAGTCTTAACGATATCGTAGTGCGATATGAGTGTGTTGTTGGAGTCGGTAACGGACTTCCGGAGAGTCAACGATAGACCGGAACTGTGGGAATTCGGAGTGGTGGGAGGTGGCGACGTGACGATCGACGAGGCGGGCGTCAGATCGAGCTGGAGGTTCTTCGCTCTGCTGCGGGTTGTCCTTCGCATGTCGGAATTGTCGAGCGGTATGGAGACGGTCGTGACGATCGGCTGCTGCTGGTGGGAACCCCGCGCCGAACCGCCGCTCATCCTGAGATCCTGCTTCAGCGACACCTCGGGACTGAAGCTCTTCCGGTCTAGCTCGATCTTCGTCGGACTCGACTGTGGCGTCGTTATTCTGTACGTCTCCGGCTCGCTGTCCGGACTGTCCTGCGAATCGCCGCACACCAGCCTCGCCGTGCCCTTGCATATTCTCAATACTATCGGCGGTTTGCCGTCCTCGCGGTTCGATGCGTCGCTGTCGAAGCTCTCGCTGACGCTCCTCTTTGCGGGCGGGGCGTACGACGAGGACTTGGACAGAGGCTGCTGCGGCTGCTGATGCTGCTGCTGCTGCTGGTGGTGGTGATGGTGCTTCGGCGTCGCCTGCTGCGACTGTTTCGGAGCTCGAGCTCGCACATACTGCGAATCAGGTACTTGTTTGAAGATCGACGCGTCGGGAATCGGCGGCTGGTCCAGCGCCGCGCTCGGAGCGTTGCGACTCTTGAAGAACTTCTTAGGCTTCGGAATCGGCGGCGTTGCTGCCTCCTGCTTGCTCTCAGGATCCGGCTCGAAGGAGAACGGGTCCTTCACGGTACTGACTCGAGCGTTCTGATTAACGTAGTCTATCTTCGCCCTCTTAGGGCCGAACGTCTTTACTATTTCGTCTCTTCTGCCTGCAACAAAATTTTGTACTGTAAAGAGATGCGGGCTGGTTGTTGTTGTGCTTCTATTAATACGGTTGATATGCGGAAACTTTAATGGAAAGTTGAAAAGCGGTATTTCGCAGTAAGCAATCCGAATATCAAATGAAGACCGTATTGTATGTTAATATGGGAAGAATGTACGAGCATACATTTTTACCCACATGAACATCTATTCAGTAAATAATAATAATAATAATAACAATTATTATTATTAATATTATTATGGTCAGGCTGATGCTGAAACAAGCAAGATTTATTATTAAGATCCGTTTATTATACCGATAGCTTCTTGTACACAAAAATAATAGAAATATAACTGTATGTGAGACTTTTGAAGGCGTATTTCTTTTCAAAGCTTTGATACTTTACACCGTTTACACAGAAATTTTTTTATTGAATCTAAGGAACTGGAAGTCTTTGTGCAAAAACTAGGACATTCAATTACTAAGAAAAATTGATGTACTTTTACAATGAAGTTAAAGTGAATTATTGGAATGAAAGTACTTTCGTAGTAAAATTAAAGTAAATCATTAAAAATAAAATGTTTCAAAAGTTTTAAATTTAATGTACATTAATTTTTCATTACAATTGTATACGAAATTTGATGCACCAGTTTATGCATAAAAACTTCCGATATTGGTATATCAAATCGAATACGAATTTTAATGTACTGGTACTGAAAGTTTTAATGCATAAACTGAAATATTGAATTTCAAGTATAATTGTGATGAAAAATTAAGGAACAGTATATTAAAAACTTTAGAAATACTGTACTTTAATTGTACTATAAAAGTAATTTAAATCCAATCATTTACTTTAATTTCACTGTAACAATCCATTAATTCTTCATCACAGTTGTCCATCAAACTTAATATACCCTTTTTTTGCATTAAAACGTCCTGTTTGGTGCATTAAATTTACAAATTGTTTTAACAATGTTTATACATGGATATATGTATACATTATTTTTTTCTTTTTCTATCGCTTGACTCACAAGCTCAAATAAACAGTTATAGCCACGCCAGCGTTAACACCCTGAGTATAAGTGGGAGCCTGTTGCAATGGAATTTTTACAATTAATATTAAACAAATGTAAATCTGCATCCAAGAGTACATGAAGATAGTCTTATAACTCTCAAACTTAAAGGCTTAATAGAAATATCACAGAAACATTGGTAAGGAGATTTGAAGAATTAACAACGTAGCTCGAGCTTGGAAATTAATGTTAAGGAAAGCTATGATTTTTTATATTTGAATTTTTTTTTTAAATAGAAATTATTGTAACATCCGGCGCGCTAACGTGGCTTGGCAGTGATTTTTGGAGATACGCAAGGTGGAAACATGTATTGGTCGAAGACATCAATTGTACATAAACAAGCGATAATACCATTGATACTCGTGCTTCTGATAGACGTGAACGAAGTAATGCCCCATTTTCCAACGGTACCCGCGGACTTGGCAGCCGACGGCCTGTTGCTGTTCTCTCTGAATAGCTTGTCGAACTGTATGCTCCCCGGCGTGACGCTGTTCACCTTGCGACTGTACGATTTAGTGCAACTGCGCGACGTCATTTTTGTTTCGTCGTTATGATCTCATAAAGATTCCGCATTCCAGAAGTCACGAGTGACAATATATCTCCTCATACTTTCGACTTTTTTTTTCGTTTTTTTTTTTTTTTTTTTTTTTTTTTTTTTTTTTTTTTTTTTTTTTTTTTTTTTTTCTTTTTTTTTTTTTTTTTTTTTTTTTTTTTGTTGTTGTTTGTTTGTCGCTAACAAACACCCACGTGAGCGGACATAACGCCTCCCCGAACAGTTTCGTCGGGCTGTTTAGAGAACTCTTCGGGTTTAGTCGCGAGGCGTTTGTCGCACAGGCTAATTAAGATTTATATGTATAAAATTTCGGAACATACGAAAGAAACAAACGCCATGTTTCATTCCGCTCTCTCTTTCTCTCTCTCTCTCTCGCTCTCTCTCTCCCTCGATGCACAAAATTTACATGAACGATTTTAATACAACAATCCGAATCAATCTTGTATATTCATTCTTGTTCCGATCGGCCTGAAATTTAACACTTCGTTTTTTATTCTCAACTACCGTACTCGGCTCGGGGCTCCCATGAATTTAATTGGAAATTACAATCATAACATGATATTTGCCATCTGTCGATGTGTGTGTGTTTTTTTTTTTTTTTTCGATCCTCTCTCGGTGTTAACACGGCGATACACATTCGGTGGAGCGAGTGCACAATAGCCCAGTAATGATATGTTACGGGAGAGGAGAGAGGATTCAACTTTAAGCGACAGCCATCAGTACGGGCGAACACTACGTAGTCGAAAATTATTCGGTTGCGCCACTTTTACCGATCGGGGAAATTTTGTCCGAAACTGTAGGGACCAGTTGTTTTATCGTTCACACGTCGACTCCCACGTAGCTCCTCTAACGTTTCAGTTTTTTTTCCATTTTTTTTTTTTTTTTTTATCAAGATCGTCGTATCACTTAATTTAATTGAGCAAAAGCTAAAATCACACTTGACACTCGTCCCCCTCTCGGCCGGGCTTGCCAGCAACTGAAAAGCTTCGGTTGGTATTATATACGTATAAAAAAAAGGGAAGAGAAAAAGAAATAAAAAAATGACAACAATGGAAGCTCTTCGAGACTTCCCAATCGAAAGATGATTGGTTCACGGGAGTGCGACGAGATGTTGCCCGTTTCGAACGCGTTCCGTGGCGGCGCTGGCGGTCGTCTCTCCCGCGGTGATAACAACGGACGACGAGCTCGATGTTTGTTGATAAACATTCGAACTCGCGATAACCGCAAAAGCGTCGTCGAGAAAGAACAATTGCACGGAACTTTGGCGCGATGACGGAATCCTTGCTGGGGACCTGCTACGCCATGTGCCCCGAAAAAGAACGCTGGCTGTAGGATTTTTATTCTCGATGCGGTTTTAATGGAGATATTTTTTTTTATAATAAATAAATTAATAAATTTTTTTTTTCTTTTAGGCGCGAGAGGGAAGGCCTTTTGCATTTCCTGGAGATCGACGAGAGGGCGAAAGCCTCGAGAAGACCAAAGGCGGACCCGGCGAAAACAGTGAAATGCTTCAGCAGGCCAGTCGTGGGAAAAGCTATGACCGACGTCAGCGAACTCAGGCCAGGACCTGTACTTCTGTTGACCTTGAGATACTTACTCAAAGAGTAAATTGCCGATGCAATTTTGTCATAACGTATTTTGGGTTTATTGACCGCACCTACATATACGTATATTTTATGGTTTTTCAGTGTGGTCTTGCGTTCGGACGTCGACTGGGCAACAATATACGAGTTCGTCTTCGACCGACTGAGAGCCATCAGGCAGGACATGGTCATACAGAGGATAGACGTGCACATGAGCATACAGCTCTACGAGCCTATAGTCAGATTCCATGTTTACGCGGCGGAGAGGTAAAAGCAGTGGTAAAGAGTCTTTGGGTTGGAAATATTGTGCAGACACGTGCCAAGTCTTTCAGAATGTGCGAGAGAAGCCTCAGGGAATACGTTCCAAAGTTCAATGATCGGCATCTTCTGGAGTGTATAAAACACTTGCTCGTTCTGTACGACGAGCGGGACTCGCGAGATCCGGAAAACGATGCCCTGTGTCGGAGCATCGAGGGACTGAGCGTGAGCGATAAAAGATCGCAGATCGAGGCGCTTTACTTATTGCTCTATCTTGGTGACACGACTACACTGAAAAGGGCCTTGTCTCTTCCTGCAAAGTACAGGTGAATACGAATTTTTTGGACGTTCGATGTTTGTTCGATGGCGAACTGTGATATACAGTTTAAAATGATTTTTTTTTTTTTTTTGCAGAGAATCCAAGCAAGTCAAGATGGCTATGAAAATATCGCTGGCCTGGTATTTGAAGAATTACGTACGTGCATGCCGATTGATTGGACGGCTATCGCCGCTGTTAGCGTGCGCGGCGCTCAGTAATTTACGGAGCATAAAAAGGTCGTCTCTCATGATTTGAGTTAGAAACATTGGATGTATAAAATTTCGGGACTAAATCGATTTTTTTTTTCGTCACACAGGAATGCACTGCAAATCATGAGTTCCGGTTACAACAACCAATCACTGGCGTATCCGGGATTGAAGTTGCAGGAGATTCTGCTGTACGCCGACATCAACAAGATCCGCAAAGACTGCGATCTCTTTGGACTTACTTTTACGAACGAGAATGTTGTATTCCAGAAGGCAAAATTCAACGACAACGAATTGCTGGCGAGTTTAATCGATGACACGAACGCGACGATTGCGTTTGCGTGACAGACATTCTTAATACATTTTTTATTTCACAGGCTCATCCGGAAATGCATTTCCACGATAAAGTTTTGCACAACCTCCTTCCGGAGATATTGCTCAGTTGAGCTCAAAAATGTTACTATCAGGGAACGAGTGCAAATCTTCTTCCGATATCTTAAGAACGCATAGATTTATTTTCGGCGGACAAGACTTTGAAAGTCTTACGAGACGATGACTGTGATTATTGAATAAGAATACATAGTAGGCGAAGAAAAAAAAGGGCTACAGTGGTTCATTACAAAAATATCGTCGGAAAGGAATTCACAAATACCGTGGAATTACATCGAAAACCTTAATCGAGGTAGCGTAAATTAATTTAGACGATTATTGCGAATCGCTGGAGGAACTGCTGGAAGAATCCGTAGACATAACTTCAACGTCTTCGTTCTCTTGCTTGTGGGTGTTCATGGCTACGCTCCCCTGCCCGCCCACGGACATGTGTATCTCGCCGGACGGGTGCCACGCGAATTGATTGGCATGCGACATAGGCGGTTCTGAAAAAGAAAAAAAAATGTAAATTCGAGTATATTTTTCTCGCTTGTACCGCAGCCGATCGACTAACTTACCGCCCGTCGGGTGTCCCGCTCTGTGAAGGTCCGCTGGAATTCCCGGATGAGATCCCAGCATCTGTCCGTTCAACGGCAAATCGTTCTGACGCCCCAGATAGCCGAGTCTCATCTCAATGTCTGAAAAAGTACAGTAAGTTTTGGAAACATTTTCGATACCTTGTAAAAAAAAGAAAAAAGCCGTTATATCCATCGTATTGTGTATTTTTCGCCGTAGAACACGATAGGCACCTGGGTTTTTCCTCGATGCTATCGGAAAGCAATGAAATCGTGGTTTAAAAATACGCAAAATCACTCAATTTTGCATTTCTGCCTATAAAAATTTCCGATAAAATTTTTCGATAGTTGTCGCTCCAAGACTATATTCCATATATTTTTTCACGCTGATCACGAATCTAGCCCTTATTTTATTCATAAATGAATATTTAATGAGGAAAATTGCTTGTAAATTAAAGTACAAATTTTTCCTAAAATTCAAAAAATTCAAAATGATATAAGATTTTAACGGCTCCATCGATACTCTCTAAATTCCATAGAGATCATCGGGTGAACATATTTGATCTGTGTACGCGTTTTTAGCCAGATGGCTTAAAAATGTTGAGTGTTAGAACACGTCCCGACATTTTTTGAAGAACTTAAAAATGGTGTACAAAAAAAACAACTTCAGATTTTATAAAATTTTGCAGAAACATTGACCATTAACTACACATACTGTGTGTGAAGTTTCAGTTTGATCAGCCGAGGCATTCTCGAATTATAGCGGTTTAAATTTTTCCCGATATTTTTTCTAAATGTCATTTTTCGACGGTTTAGACCATTCTGAACACGTTTTCATTACAATCTCGATTTTTTTGTTTTACCATAACAAAGCTTCCCCCACGAAGAAACAAAAAATAAATAAATAACAACCGAACGCGTTACCTGTGGGATACGGTCTACGCGGATCTCCCTGTTGCCATGTGAGAGGCGCGCAAACTGCGTTCGAAGCGCTTATTCTGTGGGCGAATTTGATGAGTTCCTCCGAGGGCACGGGCCTCTTGTTCGCCCGCGCGATCGATTGCAATTTTTGTTTGGCTTGATAAATCGCCGTTGCCAAAATTTGCTCGGCCTCTTTGAGCTGTCTTTGCAACTGCTGTATGTCCTGATCCTGCTTGTCGACCTCGGCCTTCAGGGCTTCCATTTTCAGATCAATCTTCGCTTGATCTGCAGCTTTTTTCAGGGTCGATTTCAGCTCGTTGTCTTTGGCCACCAGCAAATCCGTCAATTGAGCGTGTTCGGTGCTCGACAGCTTGAGTTTCTTTTCCGCTATTGTGTTCTCGATCATTTCCCTTGAGAAATAAGAACACGAGGGATAATCGAAAGTTCCTTTCGGTCATCATGTTGCCGAGAGGCATTATGTTTGAGGTTAAAGCTGTTGACTCACTTTGCTATCAGCTCGATGTCGTCCACCAGCGAGAGAAGCACCTCTCGCGTGCTTCTGTTGGTCGCCATAGTTTGCAATTATCTGATACCGCTAAATTATACTTATTTATCGAATAAAGTAGGAAACAAGACCGGCACGAAGAAACGTAAACATTATATTCGGCTGTCACTCGATAGACGAAGCACTGTCGTGCTCCGCTTTCAACTTGCTACGGATTTGGAGGATAAAGCAGGGAACTCCCAATTGTTCTTATCGACCTTAGGTTTGGCATTGACTCGCGTCGTGCTTTCTCAACGATAAACGCTGAAATCGAGTGTCACTTACCTGTTGCAAAGCCGATAATTTAGTACTTGGCTCCCGGCATATAACCATAGGAAGAAAGAAGAAGGAGAAGAACGCCGATAATTATGTGGTTTCAACGCTCAATTTTGTTTAACGTAATCCTTGCGAATAGTGTTCACTTCGCATAATGTTCAGAAAAAATTAGAGGGAATTGCAAACACTTTCTCGATGGTACAAAAATCTGAAAAAAATCAAGCGTATCAAAGATGCTGAAAAGATTAATTTTGTATTATAATAATTCCAAAATGTTATTAACAAATTTATGAAAACTAAAATTGTTAACAAATCTCTCGGAAACATAACTTTTTTTTATGAAAATTATTTGTTCATTTTTCTGAATACGTATGAATTTCTTCAGATTTTTTAATTCACTTTGAATTTTGTGATTTTTTACGTTTTTCTCATATAAAAAAAGAAAATTCAGAGTGAATTTAAAATTCTGAAAAAATTCATACGTATTCAGAAAAGTGAACGAAGAACTTTCATTAAAAACATGTTAGGTTTTCGGGAGATACGTTGAACAATTTTATTTTTAATAAATTTGTTAATAACATTTTGGAATTATTATTATGCAAAATTAATCTTTTCAGCACTTTGAATATGCTTGATTTTTTCACATTTTTATACCATTCTGATGTGTTTGCAATTTCCTCTCATTTCTCTTTCTTGATTAAGAAGAAATATGAAATTATGCAACCGAAGAGAAATGGAATCAAAGGATGTTGAATTTTCTTATAAGGGGTGTTACGAGCAACGGGGCAATAGCACGTCACTACGCTTGTCAAATTATGCAGCTCAATTGAAGCTGTATACTCCAGATAGTAATCCGGAAATTACCCATCGCTTTATATTTTTTCTTTATTTATATGTACAAAGTTTTCTCTGCGAGGAAGCAAAAAAATATATAAAAATTCTTTCTCATCGAAGAAGCCTTGTCGTAATAGAAAATAAATAACATGACAGAGCAATGTGTGAAAATGTTCCATTTTCAGGATATGTATAGTGTAAATATTAAACGCCTAATAGCTGAAACACGATAAATTTAAGGGCACTGCGATGATTATTTTCAATGTAGCGAAACTGGAGAATGATCATTGAAATGTATTCTCCAAAGTATTCGTTTACCATAGAATAAAATAATCGTCTGTGTTTCATGAGCTACGTCAAAGAGCTGCCTCATTGACGTAGATTAAAGTATGATAATGTACTATATAAAGTGTACCATGGGAAGCTGCGCAGAAAACTACGCGGCGACCCTCGGCTATCTCGGGATCGCGTTGAAACCCAAGCGTGTTCGATGACCGAGATATGTTTACGGCGCTCGTAGTCTCTTCAAAGCCTTCGACGACTACGTAGCAAAATGACGTCTTTAAGGTCAATAGTTGCACTGGCGTTCGGCATGGCCATGTTATCAGGTATCGTCTTTTAAAAATTAAAGAATCGCACGAATTATTGTATTATTATACAAATAATAATCTTGAAGAGAATACTTTGTTTCTTATTTGTTTACTTTCTGTAAAGGCTTCGATGCTGGAGCGTATATCGAAAGACTCGACATCCCCGTGGCTGTTCGAAATGGCAGCGGCCCGATCGAACTAGTGTGCGTCTACAATACTAGCGAGACCGAGAATTATGGTCTCGTTATCAAGTGGTATCACGATAATGAGCAGATATATCAATGGATCCCGCCAAGTAAGTAGAGCGGTCTCTATCAAAGATCTTTTAACCCTTCACGTGCGGGGTCCTCTCAAAGCGAGGATTCAGGACGATTCGGCCGCGATCCTCGTTCAGCGAGTACTTACACTGCACCGTACAAAAATTGCTATACTTAACAAAATATTGGTGATATACAATTTCGAAAAAATCCTCTTTGAAGAGTAATGTTCATGATATTATATTTGTGTAAAATAATATTTTTATCGTCATTATATAGTGTGCTATCGTTATTCAAAATGTATATTTTGAATCGAAGACTGACCCACATAGCACGGAAATACCTTCGAAAGGTTACAAAAAATTTCTTTCCAATATTGAAAATATTTTGCTAATATTAAAGAAATATTTGATTATTCGAAATGTTTTAAAAACATTTCGAAAATATTTTTTTGTCCGCTCATAACGTCAATTTCGTCACTTTCGCGACTTCGTCAATTTTCAGCGAAATGTCGAAGATCGCACGACCAGTCCAATTTGCATATACCTACGCACACGCATAAACACGGAACAATTGTCGAAATATATCGGTGAAACATGAAATTGAAAATGTTTCAAAATGCTTGTCACTATGTTTCAGAAATATTTCAGATCTGTTCAAAAATTAGGTATGTTTCTGAAATATTTGAAAAACGTTTCTTTGGAATGTTGCAATAGAATAGTTCAAAATATTGTTTTCATATATTTCAGAAATATTTCGTAAGATTTCCCTAACGGACCAAATCACCGACCAAATCAATGAATCACTGAAAAAACCTCAGTGTTTTATTGTCAAAATGTAACCGACCAAACTGCTGTGAAAACCACGGGCCCAGCTCTCCCAAAAGTTCCGAGGGAAGCTTATGATGTGGTGGATTTAAAAATAACCACCATTGAAACCACCGTCCGAATAAACTCTAGCGAGCTTGTAACACAGTGGTATTGTTGTCGAAACTACCATTGAAACCACCGTAGAAACCACCATCCGAGTGAACTTGAGCGAGCTTGCAACACGGTGGTATTGTCGTCAAAACTTTATGACGGATCATTTTGTTACCTCTTACGACGGGTTGTGTTTGAAATACCCGATCGGAAATAAGAGTCAAAGCCATTTGAAAATGGCTTTGTCTTCTAACATTTCACATCGGAAATTTCAAGTTACAGAAAACAACCCAAATCCGACCGTGGTTTCTATAGCGCCCTCAACGACAAATTCAACAGTGCTTTCAAAGTGAAACCAACATTGACCTCTTCCATTTGAAACCATACTTTAAGTTCATCCGAATAGTGGTTGTACGGTGATTCCGAAAGTAAAACAACCGTCGCGCAAATTCCCTTCAGTTTACTTAAAGGGTGATTTGAACGGTAGTTTCTCCGACGAAACCCACCGTGTTGTAAGCTTACCCGAATTTAACCGACAGTGGTTTGTACAGTGGTCTGGGTGGTGGTTATTTTAAAAGCCACCAGGCCGCAAGCGGTGCTCCGAATTTTTGGGCCCGCTCCCCTGCGATTTTCACAGTGGTTTGTGTGGTTAAATTTCGACAATAAACCACTGTGGTGTTCTTGGTGGTAACTACCGTGGCTTTTCACGGTGGCCGAACCCGCTAGGGTTGCAGGATTGAAAACATTTCTAATCTAATAAAATGTTTTCAAAACATTGCGAGCACATTGGTGACAAAGTTGCGAAGCCAGCGGCCTGCGTTGTCACACTCGGCGCGAGGTTTCCGTACGTGAAGGGTTAATTCTTCAGACACTGTACATGTTCTTGTGATTTAGTGAACCCTCAAGAGCTCGGGGTGATCGCTGGTCTTACCTCGTACACTCCCAACATAACGGACAGGCCGCAATCCCACTCAATTATTAATGTGAGAGAAGTGACAATGGATATGAGCGGAGAATACACTTGCATCGTTTCCACTTTCTACAGCGAGGACATTTCGGAAATAAAAAGAATGATAGTTTATGGTAATCGAATCGACTTAAATTCTGTTTTAATGTACATAACGATTATGAAATAATTACACATTCGTACAAATATTTTTAAACAGTTCCCGAAGAAAGCTTGACCATCCGGGCTACCGATTTTAACGAGACTCACGTGAACTTCAGCTGCTCTGCGCTTGGAGCTCGCCCACGCCCCAATTTGATAATCCTGGCCGATTCCATCGTCGTCGACAATCGTGCCGTCACCGACGATGAAAATTATACCGACGATCCTCGAATATGGCTGTACAGGGTAACGAGAAAACCGATGGAACCTGTAGTGGTCGAGTGCGAGATACAGATTCCTGGGACCGGATATGGACGTCGGGAGAGGCTCGTCTATTACCCCTATGAAGGACGACGAAGTCCTACGGCCGAATACATGAACGGTACCAGTACTGGTATTGGTATTGTTGTTACACCGATCCCGTAATGATTACTGGCTCCTTCCTTCTACTCCTTCATCTTTTTCTTCTACTTCTTATTTCGTCTGTTTTTATGCCGCTAGGCCAAGTACCAGCTCCTTCCTCCTCCTTCCTTATTCTTTTGCCGTCGATTCGATACTTAAGTTCGGAACTTCGTCGCTCCCCGCCAAGTTTCGATTTCGGACATACAGCTATAGTTGTAGATCTACCCTAGTGGAACTGGTGCAACCACGGATTCGGGGTTGCATCGTAGTCGCAGTCGCACTAGGGTTGACTAGACATGCATCCACCAGTTGCAATGACTATGACGAGACTTCGGGTATACTGAAATGAGACTGATCGCTTTGTACAAACTTTTAACCTTTAAGCAACTCTGTTTTGATGGACTCGAGTAATCCCCATGTAAATAACAATCAAATAAAGAGACTATACAATGATGGTTGCAAGGGTTACAGAAAAACGACGCCAAAATAACGGTCATCTACGAGTCTATAACAAGTTACAATTTTGATCATTGTGCATTAGTCTATGGAAGTCTTCCGATGGTCACCTCAGTTCCGTTAGGGTATCAAGCAGAATCGTTCGCATCGCAGTCAGTACTTGGATAGGTGAACCGCCGCATTTGAACCGTTGAGTGTGAGGTCGAATCCTGAGGATTAGTGATCGTACTCGAAGTATCGAATGCGAATATCAAGACTCGGTTGGAATGTTCACAGTATCGGTGCAGGTTTTCTGCAGTTTCTCTGCGCCCTTGTGCAAATGCGATACCCCTAGCAAGTCAAGCAACCGTCCTTATCAACTATCAAAAGACCCAAAAAAATAATGGTCGTTCTGTGACACTTTTCGTCCGGAATAACGACCAAAAAAAATAGCAATTGTTAGATTGAGGATGGGCGGTTTTTCCATCAATGACCGCAGAATGACCACAAAAACGACCGATGTATGAATTACTGAAAAAACTCTAGGTTGGGTCGTTTCGCCGGCGTTGATCAGTAAGTACCCGGAAAGACGACCATATTGAGCATTTTTCTTTGGGTCGTTCTTCATGTCGTTTATGAAAAAGTACTTGCAAAGGGACTGTTGACTAGGACTCAGATAAGTTGTCTTTCATAAAAGACTCAAAGAACCACCCAAAGTAAACCTCTCAACATGGTCGTCTTTCCAGTTACATTCTGATTAACGCCGACAAAACGACCCAATCTAGAACTTTTTCAGTAATTCATACATTGATCGTATTTTGCGATCAATGTATGAATTGATGAAAAAACCACCCATTCTCAACCTAACAATTAGTCTTCATTTCGGTCATTATTCCGGAAGAAAAGTGTCACAGAACGACTAGTCGTTTTTTGGGTCTTTCGATAGACGCTTGACTTGCTTGGGACAGTATGGGGCGCGTCACAGCGACTGCAAGTGCGAACTTTACAAGCGAGGAATTGGACAAATTCATGAGAATAGTAGCTAGATGGCTCTGAAAAAGATAAATCCTTAAAAGTGGAATTACGAGGAAAAAAAATAACAGTTGTAGGTCTCACTATGCGGCCAGTCCGTCGACAAATCCAAGCCGTGGCCGTTCCTACTGACGTGCAATTTCTTCTCGCTCACGCTTTCGTGTGGTGGTCTGTGATTTTTTCTGCTCGGCGCTCCCAATTTAATCTGAAGGGACGATATTATTATCGGTGGAAGTTTTTAGGCACGACCGAGCGTAAGCGAAAAGAAGTGCCTTATACATTCGTCATCGCAAAATCTGTTACTGTCTGAAAACTAAATGATATCAGTATAA
>JAPYZC010004086.1:0-10866 GCA_030522665.1 Ichneumoninae sp. A BG-2022a
GAAGAAAATTGAATGTGTAAAGTTTTAAAGTTGTAAGGTTTCGCACGTGTTAGAATGAAACGGTGTAAAGTTACTAATGTGTAACATATTGAATACGTACACTTTTTGTGGTGTAAAGAAATGGCGGTGTATAGTTTTTTATCCGAGGGTTGGGCAAGTGTAAGATATTTGCGGTGTACATTTGAACGATGTTGTGAACTTATGTAACATTTTTTGCGTGTACGATTTATTTCCGTAAGAATGAACGTGTGTACGATTAAACGGTGTACGATTGAAGGCGCCTCACGAAGTCTGGTTTTGTAACCGTACCCCACTTTGTAATATTAACATTGTCTGCAGATTTGTAACGGTTATAAACATGATTATTAACATGTTACCCTATCGGAAACTACCGAGAGATCGCGAATCATCGGTTTCGGACACTTTTCCGAGGGTTCCTGAGGGTGAACCGAGGTAAACTTAGAACATCGGTTTCGATCAGACGGAAGGTTCACCGGGAGTAAACCGACGTTCGCAGCCGTGGATTCTCAATCGCATCAGTTTCGATGCGACCGAGGGTTCACTGAGCATAAACCGACGATCGCAGCCTTTTTCACAATCGCCGGTTTCAACGTGACCGAGGAAAACGGCGAGGGTTCACCGAGAGTACACCGATGTTCGCAGCCGTGCATTCTCAATCGCATCGGTTTCAATGCGACCGATGATGAATAGAGGATGAACCGACGATCAAAAGGTAACACTTTTATCATCGGTTTGGGCTCAAAAACCCTCGGGAAAGTGTCCGAAACCGAGCGTCGGTTTACCCTCATTTTGCCTCGGTGATTTCTGACAGGGTATGTAATCGTTACAGAGATCAATTACATTATTGTGATGTACCTACATGATACATCATTACCATTAAATTACCTCCATTACCTGCATACAACGATGGAAACATTACATATTATTTCGATGTTATATTGCCGTAATAAAATGTGTTCACTGGGTACTATCGAATGTACTTTTCAGTTTTTTTTAAATCTATGAGTTCTCTAAGGTTTATTGAACGGAAAATTTTACTCGGATCGTGCATTGGCCCTTCGTTAAAAAAAAAATAACTACAAACACGCCTTTCGCTTTTTCGTGGGGGAAGCTTTTTTTTGCGAGTTTGTGTTACGTTTTTTGTTTAAACGAATTTTTCTATCTCCTTGGATTTCCGTTGTTATGTAATGTGTGAGTGTGACTGATTTCTCTATCTGAATATTATAGAAAAAAAAAAGAAAAAAAGAGTATCTACGATCCGTGCAGCTTGTAAAGCCATCTAGGTAAAGAAATCAGGGGAGCGCGATGCGATCGAGACGAGAGAGAGAGAGGAGTAGAGAGATAACGATTGAAAAAGGTGCAGCCACAACGGACGACCTTGAACTCTCCAGAGACATCGAGTCGCTCTCGTCCCGAGACCGCTGGGATTATGGATGAAGATCCTCTCTAAGTACGAGAAATAGACAAGATAAAGAGTCTGGACGAGGTTGGTGGGTAAGGATCGTTGGCTCGGAGTGGCAGTCACGGCGGGTTACCTTAGAGAACGTGTTCGTAGGGTGAAATCACCTTAATGTGACGTACCAGATACAGGCTAGCCAGTGTGCGACCAGCATGTAGAAGCATAGCAGAAGGATGAGCATCGCGGCACCGTACTCGAGATACCGATCCAGCTTACGAACAACTCGTCCGAGTCTCAGTAGCCTGACGACTTTCAGCGCCGAGAAGAGACTACCGATACCGTCTTCGTCATGATCGAACGCGTTGAATACGTCGTAAGGCAGACAACTCAGTAAATCTATTATGAACCACGACTTCAAGTAGTTCATTCTTATCACCTGAAAAAAATAAATTAATTAATTAAATTCAAGATTATTTGGTCACTTCCGGTTCAACGAAATGTGCGCCAAAATGGCTCTAACAACAAATTTAACTAAAATATACGGGGTCAAAAAAATATAATAAATAGATCAATAAATAAGTAAACTTTTCACGGCCGTTTTAAGTGACGAAAAAAAAATAATTTGCACATGGCTTCCTTATTTATTACAACTTACAACTTACAACTTTGCGCATAGCTTTCTTTATAAGAAAGTTCGTGGATCGAGTTTGGCTTCCCCATGGAGGAAACGCAAAATTGTAATAAATGAGGAAGCTATATGTAAATACTTTGCACCTTCTTCGTAACATAGAAAAATGTCTAGATCTCATAAAATTAAAAGTACAAATTTACCGCAAAATTTATTGTAAAAAATCGTTAATTGAAATTTGGGTCATTCGCCATTTTGAGGGTACGTTTTATGTATTTTTCCCCACTGATGGCGAATCTCCAAATTATTTTACTTCTAAAGCCACATTTGATGCATAAACTCATGGCGGACGAAAAATTCAAAATTGCCAATATTTCATTAAATTTGGAACGAATACATTAATTTTCGCACAATGTAATATCAAACATTATACAGTGTTAGTCTACTACCATGTCAAATTTAAGTTTGATACCCAGATAGACAAGCGCCACGAAACGACCGCAGTTGAAGCAATATTTGCACTATGTGTAGCATATGTTGCAAATATTGCGGCAACTGCGTCCGTTTCGTGACGCCTGTCTATCTGGGTACCTTCATGTTTACTTGAATTATTCCGTTTATGGTAATTAAAAAAACGCAAAGTCCATTAAAATCTTATCGCTTCGGTAGATTTTCACCAAATTTAATGCTGAAGGTGTTTGATCATAGTATTACTTTGATCATAGTATTATTATACTTGTATAATAACTTGTATTTAGGACGACAGCTTTAAAGTTAGAGCTAGATTTACAGTTAGAGCTAGATTTACACAGACTTTGTAACCTCAAATCCGGACGTCAGCTAAAATTCGCATTTCCGACGACCTCGATCATTTTAAGTACTCTAGCATTAAACTCTTAAGCTCTGTCTTTTTACGAAAACATAAGGTAAAGGAACCAATGTTTGGACGGTTAAGAGCATCTCCAGATTCCAGCAGTTATTAATTGGTGAAGAACAAATTTCCTGTGAAAATAACTGAAACCAATGCTTATAGTTTCCAGTTTCCAAAACACATCGATTAATTATAAAAATATACATTTTTAAATTACGGTGGAAAATAACAAGAGAGATCAAAAGTGCCAATCTACGGACGCAGATTTTCGGCACTGCCCTATATTCGGACAGTGTCCCATTTTTACAAACAATCGTAAATTTCGAGAATTGTAATGTACGAATTCAATAAGATCATATTAACTAAAAGAATTGATTAATGAAATCAATGAAACAAATTATATTTACGCGAAACAATACTGAAGATAAGCTACGTGGAAAGCTGACCAACGGAACTTCTTCCAACTGTCCGGTTATTGGGTCGCGTATGTAGTAACGCTTGTACCAATTTCCGGACACTATATCGTCTGTATTTTAACACAATGCAATACTGGAAAATAATTTAGGCTTAAACCTTGTATAATTTTTTCCTGCGCATCAAATAATGCTTGTAAATACGATTGCGAGTGTCAAATTGGATTTCTAATACTTAAATTCGGAACAAATAAAATCTGCATAGGAGTGTCCGGCGACTGGGACGTGTCCGAGCATTGGTACTGTTACCTTAGCTTCCTATTTTTCCAGGCGCTAGTTTTCCTAGACTCTAGCTCCCTCTATGGGGAAGTTAACACGAACCTTCGGATCGGAAACGACTTCTCCACCGGCGCCGACGAAGGTGGTGTGAAAATTGAGTACGATATCGATGAAGAATATAACATCGACTATGCTGTCGACGACGAGCAACGAAACGTCCTCGCTCGTTTTGTTTTTGAAGGCCACGTTGTATGGGACCATTATAGCCGTGTAAAAGGTCAGACAAAGGATTATCCAATCCCATATCGCCTTGAAGGCGCAATAGTGTAGTAGTATGTGCGGTGGCGTCTTCGGGGCTTCCTGACGATACTGCGGCATCACGTCTCCGCTCAGGGACATCATCTGGGCAAATTGATACTAGGTCTGAATAGCAAATACGTCAAAAGCGCCGATCGATTCCCTCGAGAAATTTCGATCGACGATAGTTCAATCCGAAATTCATCTTCGTCGATACTGTATACATATACATATACATGTATGTACACATATACATATGCATGTAGGTACACATATACATATGCATGTATGTACACATATTCATACACATGTATGTACACATATACATATGCATGTATGTACACACATACATGTACACACACACATATGTATCTATACATATAGAATATCGAACGTCAATGGAAAATCGAATTTATACTTTTTTTTTGTATAATTATTTTTTTCGTCGTCTACATCGATTACTGCCGCTTACGTGGGCCAAATGAGACTGTTTCGCAGTGGTGGGTAACGCTGTGTCCTTCAACGCTGGAAGATGCGAGCTGAATTGCGAAACGAGTACCGATCTCGATCTCGTTACCGATCTCGCTAATTTTGCGAACTTGGATAGTCCACCTTTGCTGTCGTCGGTCTCTATCGGCTGTTTCAGGGCGGTTATGTCCCTGAAGGTGAGCAGGAACAGCACGACGAGGTCCCGCTCGTTCTTTATCGGCGCTATCTGCAGCAGCAGCCATAGTGGTGTCTCTGCGAATCCCAGTCGAAAAATATATATTAACGTCTTGGAAAAAGAAAAAGGAAAAGAAGGTTGCTAAATTTCTACTTAGCGAGAGTTTCTATTCGAAAGGTCGGACAGAAGAGATACGGAGAGAAAAGATGTAGATATAGACAGAGATAAGATAGATAAGACAGGTAAGATATAATCTAATAAATCTAAGAATCTTCATTGGATGCTGTGAATTATTTTTCTTATTGAAAATTAAAAATTAAATGAAAATTAACATTTAAAAAAGGCAAAAGTTAAACAACCTGGCATATATATTTTCTCAGATTGTCATGATAATATTTTTCTAAGGGTATATCAGTTTCTAGAATAATTATTTGCATAATGTTATATGCGATTAACTGATATGTGGCAGATACAGGTAATGTGAAGTGTTCAAGCTATGTACATGGGAGATGTGCTTTCAGCTGCGGAACCAGCCGGGCACGCGGACTGTAATTATTTGGTCGTCCACGTGAAGTAAAAAAGAAATCCATGCGTGCGCTCGCTAATCGAATAATGAAAGAGTAATTGCGAAGGGAGGAATGCAGGATGACGCAGATAATGTCGTTGCCATTTGCATCGCAGCGCCCGTTATTAGTAGCGTTATTCACATTATTATATTGAATCAACGATATTACACGTGCACTGATAATAAAGTCCTACAAGATTAGCATTGTGCCGATCGCTATGGAAAATATCAATTAATTTAATTTTTCCGCTAATTAACTAAATACAAATAGCTACGGCTCAATTTATGTTAAATATAAAGTCACATTTAAATAAAGAAAAGTGACAAGTGCCAAATTATTTAATAGAAATGGTATATATATATATTATTGCAGAAAGATCGATAGTAGTGAAATTAAATAGTGAGAGAGAGTGAAAGATGGAATTTTTTATTTTTTATAAAAGGTATAGATAGTGAAAATTTGTATTGCATGAGAAAAAAAGAGATAGTGATAGACAATGAAGAGGAGAGAATTAAGAGAATAGAGGGTGAAAAGATTTATTTTTTTATTTTTATAAAAACGTTACTTCGCTACGCATACTCTACGAGTTTCGAGTGGGGCAAAGAGTAAAAAAAGGGTCGTATGGATCGTCGTGCGATGGGTGGAAGTTGTCGACTTCCTGAGGTGAATTTTCTCGATCAATTATGAAGTTCGCCAGGTCTGCGATAGTCGGGGCCTCGCGCGACCAATTACCGGCGAAACGCTTCTACTCTTCTCGCGAATGTACTACCCGAGCGACTTGTTTTTCTTTTTTTTTTTTTGCTATATATATACATATGCCTTGTTACACTGCGCGGCTAATACCCGCGAGTATTCGCAATCCGGCGCGTTTTAAATGTTTAATAACCCCATTTTACCCGGGCGGAAATGAGCGCCGCTTAATTAAACGATTTTGTATAGCGAGCCCCGACTGGCGCGCTGTTGGTTGAAACGACTGTGCGGTAAACCGGTGAAAAAAACATCCCTTTGACCTGGCACGTCGATACTACCTCGCGAACGAGAAACTGAAATTTTCATCTCGACCGCTCGAGAATTCCACGACTCCGAGAATTGTGAAGAGACGTGGCGGATTAAAAACAAAAAAAGCCACGATGATGTACACTCACGGGTAATTGCGAGTGGGTTTCTTTCAATGTTAGATCGCGAAGGTTTCCCTTTTTTGTTCCCGATTAATTAATTTCCGTCAGAAAGATCGATGGTTGCCGATTTTGCAATTTCTCTTTTTTTATATAAATGCGGCGGAGAACAGACGATGATGAGATATCGAGGTCACCGGTGTCGGATATTTTTATATTTTTCCCGGCACGTTCCCCGCTTCCGCGAAGACGACGACGACCCCGACCGAGAGTTTGACTGGGCTAGCGACGGGGTTTTTTTTTTTTTTTTTTTTTTAGATAATTTAGGTCAAACTGCGCGAAACTCATCGCGACGTATAAATTGGTACTTATATTTCCATTGAAAAGTCGCTTAACGAAACGCGATGGTTCAACTTTTTTTTAAGGATCGGAAGAAATTTTGATTTGTAATATATTCGGCAGTTATGTATATAATATACAGTTGTTTTAAATATAGTCTACGGTAATAGTGGCCGGCGTGAGATCCGATGCTATCAAAATTTCTTGTCACTTACAGTCGATCACATGTTTTTTTTTGTGATTTTTCGTGTGTCTTTTCATGAGTACTCGTGATAGGACATACCTCGTGGGGTACCTTTAAACAGAATTATTTTTTCAAATTATTCCGGGATGTCAGACCAAATCGTATTTTACTACTGAATACCAGAGAGATAGGGGGAGCATGGAAACGCCGATTCGTTCACAGATCGTTATTGGTGTTCGTTAGATTTAAAAAAAAATAATTAATGAAAAATTTTTTTCACGGCTAACAATCGACGAACGTACTGTTTCTTTATTGATTGAGTAATATGACAAAAGAGCAACAACAAAAAAACGATAGACTGTCGCGATAGAGCAATGAGGGGGTGATACAGCCGTGACGATCGGGTGATTTATTGCAGCAACGATAGTCAATAGAATACTGTGGTTCATACACACACGCACAGTCGTGGAAGATCACGAACGATAAAGTTATAGTCGAGAGCGTGGGCAAATTTTGTTTTGCTTTTGTTTTTTTTTTATCGCACACATTGAGTTTTTGGGCATGCGGATTATTAACACATCAGCAGCAATTTTTCGTATAGTGATTATAGCAGTAAACGGCAGTTTAGTTGGTAGTTGTTACGAGTAAGTACAAAGTCGGTAAGGCAGATTACGATAGTTTCTTATCGACGTCCTGGGTGTCGAATAGACGAAGGAATCCGCGAACTTTCCGCCAAAGAAACTTTTCTCAAATGTCTTTCTCTCGTGATTAAAATCGTTGTGATTAAGGGGTGAAAACAAAAAGTTGCATTAAGAGTCTATCGACCCGAACATTACCGACTTCGAGCCAAAGCTCCGTACGGCTTTAAAATGAAAGTCGTTGAACACGAGCTCACGCGACACGAAATTGTTTTTTTGCTGACTTTTATCCAATGTTCCGCAAACTGATTTCAATCGGCCATAAGTACGTACCGTACCGACTCGCTAGCTCGCGATCATCGTCCGGGATAATCACAAGAGAGGACACGCTCTGGAGTGAAATCAATTAAATGTTTATTACAAAAAGGGATAAACTGTCGCTCGTGGAATTTATACTTTTTTTTTAAGGTGCGAATTAGTTTGAATTTAAATTTAAAAAATATTCAAATTCGCGTAAAATCTGAAATCCGGCATAAATTTTTATGAAAATTGCATCGCACGTATGGACGTGACCACTTTACCGGAGTACGTAATTTCAGCTATCTGGCTCAAGGCGTTCTTGAGTTATGGAGGTTTTAAAAGTGGCAAATCCATCAGACCCACACACATACGTCCGGGCGCCACTCAAAATTTGTGTTTCTCGACGTTTGAGACTCCTTTAAAGAATTCAGACAGTGAAATCTGACGTTATTTTTTTTATATATTTTTTTACGAAAACAAGTTCCTCCACGAGAAGGAAAAATACGCACAGCGTAAGAAAATAGGTCAGTGTATGATAAAAGCCGGGCGTTGCGTTTTCTTTCATTTCCCGGTTCTCGAGGTCGTAACCGGAGGAGCCAAGACTCGCGATCTAATAAACGTTAAATGTTGAACGCCTTTTAGAGTCTGAAGGTGTCCCGGCGAACGAGAGACAGAGGTTGGATATCAGGTGGGCGAAGAAGAATGAAGAAGAGGAATCTCAAGTCGCCTCCCAGGACGTCGATAAGCTGCACGATCCCCGGGGATATTAATTCCTGGCACGTGCACGATGTAACGTTATAAACAAGTGAAACAACTTACTGTTCTTCTTGTAGAGCAAAATCTCGAATTGATCGTGGATCTGTCCCTCCAGGCACTCCTCGATCCTCGCTATAGTCTCCTTGTCCGTCAGCTCGCCGTACATGAATCCGCACCGGCATGACTTTTGCATCACCTGTGGAACATAAATTCCCTCTCTATTATTTATTTGTTTATTTAATATTAATAAATCATATATTAGACCGACAGGCACACGGACGGTGTGTGGCTTCGGCGGTCTCCCGAGTCAAGCAGCTTTGCTTGAGTCCAGTAGATGGATGGGTGACCGCTTAGCCCCACACCGGCTTGCACATCGAATGTTGAGCGGCTGGCCAGTTTTTCTGAGTTCTTAATGTTAAAACATCGAGGAATCAGAAAAATATAGGGCCGTCTGTACCGACACGGGTTTTCCACAGTTTCCCCGTGTCCTCGGCAAATGCGGTACAGTGTAGCTAAGTCGGCTGCGGACGCTCTGGAAGTTAGGTAACTTAGTGAATTGCGGGTAGGGCGTGATAGGGGGGAAAGGACGGGGTACGTAAAAACCCGAGGAGGGTATACGATGGAACATACAAAAATAAAAATAAAAATAAATCATATATTATAATAATATTATTATCAATAATATTATTATAATATATTATATTGTAATGAATATAAAAATGAGGATTGGCTGCGACACACGATATTGCACCGATGATTGAAATAGCTCGGTAGGTGAGATTGATGACAAAAGTAACAGAAATCCTTTTTTTGTTATTTTTTTACCGACAAAAGCAGAACTTTAACGCTTGGACATCCAATGGCGTATCATTAACCTACTCTTAGGTATTTAGTTAAAAAATGTCGAGCAGAAAATAGCACGGATTCGCGAACACCGCCCCTTTAAACGCAGGTGAATTCGGGTGAGAATTTGAACCGCGGTGGGGTTAATTGTAATGGGTAGTGGGGTCATTTGTAACATCCTCCGGCACCAACGAAATCCTTCGCCGACCGCGATTAAGAAATAGAACGGGGGTGCATAATCGCAGAGAAATTTACATTTAAATTTTTTAATGTAAATTTTACTTTGTCTCCGGTTACTTTTGTCCCCGGTCTCCACTATCACAATTTCTTGATGTGACTTTCCGCGAGGGAAGACATTTGACAATTCGTACTTGAGATACTTAGCTATGATTGCAATTAATAATATCCGCCATAAAACTAAATACGCGCTTTGTTTATTCGGTCGTAACAATATTATATTATTATTTATAATATTATTAGGGTTAAAATGGTGAATATGGCCCACCTCGATTAACACGTAAATCAATGATATATGGACTGGGCCATATTACCCATTTTTACCCTATTAGTAATTAATAATTAATTATCCATCTATAACTTACTGTATTTATTTATTATACTCTATGTTACTCGGTGAATCTGCCGAAAAAGTTATCGGTTACTTTGTCGACCCGATTTTTAATCAATTACGTGCTGCCAACTGCTAAATCTCCCGATTTTTATTTTTAAACCTATCCATACCTCGCACAAAAATACTGTGATATTTAAACATTTTTTTCAATTTCGTAAATAACTTGTAAAATTATCGTTTGCAAGAGGTAATTGACCACGTATTTACCGTGCGATGTAACCGGTCATGTACCGAGTCTGACGTCACGGTTGATTACAAGTTTCGACTAAACGATTGCCGAGAAGAAACGATTGATCAAACAAAGTTATCGAAAACGCTCGAACGATCAATTCGCCGATATAGAACGGCGGACTATAAGTGAAGTGGACAGTGAAGTGAGGATAGCGAGGGCGTCGTCATAAATCTTATTATCCGGATCATTCCACGGTAATCTATCGAGCGAGCGGTCCAAGGGAGAGCCCCGAGGGGCGATAGTCGTTTGCGAAAGAGCGCTGGTATTATCCACGAAGCAGGCCCATAGTAAAAAAAAAAGAAAGAAAAAAAAGAAAATAAAAGTAGAAAAAACGAAGAGTACAAAAAATAAACAAAAAAAGAAACGAAAACAGAATGACGATTTTTACCGAAACTTATTTCGTACTTGATCACCCACCTCGGCTCTGTTGTAGCCGGAGATTTTGCAGAAGCTCTCGTTGCAGTAGACGATTGGAAAGTCGACGATCTGAGCGTTCGCCAACAGGAAGCTGCTGTCGGCTGAAAAACAATAAAAAAGCAAAAATGAAGAGAAATTGACTAATTAACGATTCCATAGCCACTTTGTCCGGCGGTTTAAGGAGGGAGTCTCGCTGCGCGCTGACTTCGCATAAGTTCGACAACAATAAGAGAAAATTCCAAGTACTTCTTGATGGTGTAAAAATCTGAAAAA
>JAPYZC010004087.1:0-11267 GCA_030522665.1 Ichneumoninae sp. A BG-2022a
TTCAGATTTTTACACCATCAAGAAGTACTTGCAATTTTCTCTTATTGTTGTCGAACTTATGCGAAGTCAGCGCGCAGCGAGACTCCCTCCTTAAAAAATATTCTGTAAGTATTTTTCATCGATTAGGACACAACAATTAACAAAGAGTTATAATGATTTTTTTTAAACAGGTAATTTGCTGCAGCCAAAGCGTACACCAGCAGACGTCACAGATGGTCTCGAAAGGAACGTTGTCAAGGAACGACGATTCTCCTCCCCGCCCCTCATTTATTTCATCAGGCAATTAAAGTAATCTATAAGCGGCAATCCTCGAATAAGGACATGATCTCGATCCCCTTTATTCGCGAAAGATATAAATCCCATGGAAATCGGATGATCCGAGACGCATGCGGATTTATCACTAAAAAGGTCACGACGGAAACATCTGTCATGCGTCGAGGGCACAGTGTTTGTATATGTGCTTCTTAAAAAAAACAAAAAAAAACACAAAAACTAAAAAAAATCTAAAAACCAGCGACTTTCTTAAGCGCGAGAAAGTGCCTAAAATCCAATGGTGTCTTTAACATTACGAAAAAAGGAAGAAAAAACCTACGCGTATATTAAAACTAGAGTGAATGTTCTGTAATACGTCCCGGCACAATTCCATCGTTCATTAGGTAGATGTATTGCGTGACTAAATCCGGAAAGGCATATTTTATCTGCTTATACACAGAGAATACGCCCTTCAGATTTTAGCTACGCGATATTTTTTTTTTTATCAGATCACTGTCTTCTCGCTCATTTTTATTGCCACAGCTCAGAATATCATATGAAAATGATATATTATATATATATATATCACATATAAATGTATATATATACATATATACATACATTGAATATTATAAATATTTCCTGTACTTCCATGCCGCTACTAGTCTCATTTTACTTGCAGCGTTTTTTTCAACTCAAAGTGCTTAAACTCGGATACAAGTAAATCGTGTATCGATAACCACGCCGGTTCAATAGATTCAACAAAATATTCCCGTGACGAAGAAAGGATCTGTTATGAATATTTAGTCGCCGAATATTATATTGTATAAAAAAAATGGTGTGTCGTTTCGTTGACGTGAATTTTTAAGCATTTACGAAAAACATTTGTTGCGAAGTACGAGCGTCATATGCGTGGGATTTTTGCTTTGTGCACTTCGGGGAGATAACGTTAAAACCAAATAATCTCTAAATTATAAGTCGGGTCGACGCGGAACAGAATCGGTCGGCAACAAAAACTGTTATACATTTTTTCGGCAAGGGTCTTGTGCTTTAACACATAACATAAGTTGGTCCACCTCGAAAATGTTTAGCGCCCTCGAAAAAAAAAAAAAAATGCATTACATTTTTCGTTACCGACCGAGCCGACTGAAATGTTTCACATCGCCTTGAGGCAATGTGAAAGACGTACACTAAAGGTACTCCCGGTGGAGTGGAAAAGAAACACTGAGAATATGTTTCGCATCGTCACGAGGCGATGTTAATCCAGTGGATTGGTATCAAGAACTGTGATCAATCGATTTCTGGGATGTTTAACTTATATGGCTAAACAAAAAATGTTAACATCGACATTTAATAATTGCACGGAAATGAAGAATTTGCATTTTCACCGACAAAGTTGATCGCCCTTGAATAAAATTAATTACAGTTCTCGTTACCAACCGGAGTAGGTTTCGCGTCGGCTCAAATCGAACATTCGGTATTACGAAATATTGACGGGATTTTTTTATCGCAATAGTTTTTTTTTTAACCATTATGATTTCATAAGGTGCCTTTTTGACGCGAGTGTCATTGATTAATTCATTAAGCCGATCCAATGCCTCTCTTTTTTCTCTCTCCTAGGTGTGCCATTTATATTCTAGAGAGTATAAAAAAAGCATTTGATTGATTTTCACTCTATCGTTACGTAAATAAGAATACGTGTAAACTTTAAAGTATATTTATGATACCTGTATAACATAATAGTATTCATTGTACATGAATAAGTCAAGAGATATGCTATCGTTATTATAATTTATTTTTGTATGCTTAAGAGTATGAAAAATATTGTATTCGATGAAAAAAAAGAAGAAAAAATATGTGCGCGTGCGAAGGTTTATAATTGTTGAAACCTTTGTATCGGGCCGCACCCAAATGTGTCCTTTTACGACTCAGAAGTCGATAGTCACGCCTACGACTACGATAATTCATTGATTTTTTTTTTTAGTTTTATCTCGAAAATCTTTCGCCTATACGGTGCGTATAAGCTGTCCAGATTATTAGTGAATAAAAAAAAACAAAATCGTGTTCGTAACTCAAATGACGGGGAAGTTCGAAAATATATCAACGGATTTTTATTTATTTATTTTTTCGAATTTCCTCGGTGACTATTGTAAATTTATTTTCATCCAATATATTAATTTTACTTTAGTTATTTTAAGTCGGCGCGTGTGAATGTCGATGCTTGGGTGATTAGAAAATTGTCAGCATCCTCATTTAACAGTTCCACAGACGCTAACAATTTGTGTTGACCGGTCAGGTTGAACAACCTTATAAAAAACGCCATCAATTTTCGAGCTCGAACTCGAAAACGCCTAACTCGTCCGTCTTAAAAATAAATGGAACAATAAAATAATCGTTTATGCGTGAACTTTTTTTTTGTTCCTGTCCATCATTCGATAGTTGTCGATATGATTTCGGGTGTGAATATTGGCTTTTCGATAATCAATGGTTCGATCATTCGTACCGATACCGTATACGTACATTCATGTCCAACACTGTTATCAGGTAAACATGGCCTTATCTGTCCGAATGGAAACCGCGTGTTAAGTACTTTTTTATATAGGCAGGTTTTTGTGGATCGCTTCGCACCCTCGCTTTGGACTATGGAACTTAGAAATCGGAAATTCGTATTTCTGACGATTTTTTTTACCGGAAGTGACGTCATATGGGAAAACCGTTACTTCCGATCGAAAAATTAGATTTTGAAACCGGAAATGACGTATTTCCGGTCGAAAATGAGTATCCCAGACTGGAATGTATTAAATTCCCGCATGACGGCATTGTCGGTAAAAAATGGAGTTTTCTACACCGGAGGTGACAATTTTCTGGTCGAACAATGAGAAATGCGAAGGATTTCAATGTCGCATTCCAAACCAAACTCTGGCGTACAAGAGTATGATATTTTGGAATGAACCCCTGATCCATACTATTTTTGTTACGACCAATCGAGCTAAGAAAAACTTCCACAGATCACATAAACTATTAATGATTGACGTTGCTACAGGATTCCCCAATTTTTACAGAAAGTTCGAGTAAATTTACCGGTAAAACGAAAAATAGTTTCGATTCGTTCGAGACAATAAAAGTTTCCTTACAAACTATCCAGCCTTCTTACCCTGAAGAAGAAGAAGAGCACTAAAGCTCTGTTGATAAGTTTTATTTAAAGCGTGGATATTTATAGAAACTTCTGTAAGCGACAGATCGATGTAATGTTTAACGTTTTAAGGTCAATATATTGTCCGAAATTAAAAAAACTCCGGTATTTTTACGTCTCTAATTGGCGCACAACGCTATAGTCGCCGACAAACCGCGATTAGCTTTATGTTACTTTGTGGAATAAAATATAGATGACCGAATGCCAATAAAGTTTCTTTGCCAACCCAATCAATTCGACTCGAAATTCCCAGCGCACTAGAGTTCCCAATATGTTTGCGTCCAACAGGCGTACATGCAATTTTCGTACGAAATTTCGTTTCAGGTGGTCACGAATTTCCGTAAGAAGAGAAGGTGATCCTTCAAACTCCGTGCACAAGCATATTTAAAAAACTTATTATCATCGTTTTCGAAACCTTTCAACGTAACTTAAATATCATTTTGCGCTTTGAAAACTAATCTGAGCCTTGGAACTTTATCGATGTATTGAAATAAAAATCTTTGGAGATTATATTTAATCATTTATTGCGCATGCAATGTAACATCTATGCACGGAGGGGTCGCTACGTTTACAAGATTTATCGGTCCCATGCCTGTTTTAGTAACAGAATTTTCTGAGATAAATACTCTGCGATCCTCCTTGATTTCTGATGGTTTGAGAAACTTGCAACAAATGATGTACCAAAAGCTTTGAACCGCACTGTTGATTAAACCTGTTTCAAATAAAGAAAAAAAAATTGTTATTGCCAATAGAGTTGGGGATCAGTTGTTGTTTGGATAATAAAATTGTCCTGATTAGCCATACGAGTATTGCTTACCGCTAGTTACAAAAATACCGCCGACCGTAGCGCACAGCTTTACCAAAAATTGTACCAACGAATCGCGTTGCTGGATAACTTTAACTTTCAACGCGCTGGTATCGTATTTGAAGAAAATTCCTGGAATCCCGTGTGATCCCTTGTGATGATCGATCGGTCGTTCATGTTCTTTCACGCTGTACTGGTAAGACTTCCATGTATGTAGCAGTGTATAAATGTCTGCAGGAACAACTTCAATAAAATACTGATACAACATCATACCTGCAAATAAAAACACAACTGATAAAAACTTTTCCTTTGAGTGTCGATTAAATTGATCCAACCGTTTGTTTACTCACTGTCTGCAGCAATTTTTTCATCGCCGTCCAAGGGATGTATAATTCCAGAACTAGTCTCGCCGAATGAGAATCTATTGATTCTGTGAGTAAAATTATAGTCCCGATATGTCATAAATGCCGAAAGGTGCACATGACCGCTCGGAAGGGACAGCGATTTTCCGGCTGTTATGTGAAAATTACCTGCCACCTTGTTCACGTTTAGACTACCGTGAATGCGACATGCATTCGGTGGATGGTCGGGCTTGACGGTTCTGTAATTGTTTACCAATTTTTCAATCCTCGCAAAAAAAAAATTACGCACTCTTTTGTTAGCCTCCGCAATGTCCGCAAATTTAAAAAACAAATTGAGTGATTGTATTCCAAAATAATCGGGCAACCAAAGGCAAATAACCAGTATGGTGGTTATTAATGTTAAAATGAACTAATGAAATATATTTTGTCTATTTATTATATATTCAGATGCGAACTGGTGATATTATTCAAATAGTAGAGATATTTTCATAATTTATCAATTTACTGATGTATTTTTAGTATTGTATGTAAAAGGGTTTATCCCGTAAACTAATAAATAAATAAATAAATTGAATATAAGTGAATTTTAAGTAACCTACCAATCACCACTGATGTAACAGAGTAAAACTCACATTACATAAAATATTTTTGTATACGCGTAGTCAGGATTATTTTTTACTCTATCGGAACACCGTTAAAAACAATCGATAGGAAAGGCTAAACAACCAAACCTTTGTATTTCCTCTGGTGGTAAATAGTTAGCACTTTTAACTTAATAATTAGAGTTATTTGACAAATGGAACAAGTAGCGGTGTTCTTACCTCTCGGGCATCTCACTGAAAAATGTGACTTGGTGAGACTTCCACAGTAATTCGTTAACGGCGTGATACTCCCCTCTCAAATAGGAATTCATATGTTTCAATGCATCAAAGTGAGATCTCTGATCGCTCGTTAATTCCCACCAGGTATCCTCCTCCGTCAGTGGCTCGAAATCGCGAAGGTTTTGATTCGTTGCGTCAAGTATGTCGGCTCCGATGCGGCTGCACGGCATAGCCACTGTTATGTCGATATTGAGCTTCAATTTTGCATCTATATCTGTGTCCAGCTCAAATTTGAACTTGAGCCTGCTGTCGAGAAAGTACCTCGTTTCGGCGACGATCAAATATAGGATTATGGCGAACGTAACAACTGAAACTTAAAAAAAAAGAGAATCGCTATAATTAGTAGAACTTTTAGGTCTTTCGCATTTACATCACGCTCCATTCTATATTAGTGCAGTCATTTTTTTTTTTTTCATATAATCTCGGAATTATTGTAATTTATGAAAACTTTGACGTTACATAGGGCAAGGAGAAATTCGTCAGGTAAACAAACGTATACAACATTGATTTCGCGTCTTACACGTTCCGCCGACGGCAGATTTGTCGGTGCAGGTGTCGGGAACTTTGGGAAAGGCATCGAGTTCCTTGACAGTTTTGAGATTGACGTTTCTTCGACGCAGCATCGTGTGTTCTTCGGTTACTCTTTACGACCCTAGAAATTAATCGTGATGTGTTAGTGGCGTGCGAATACATAAACCACATATTTTCAGATAAAGTTTCGGTACTTTTTGACATCTACAACACTGTTTTATGTTCACAAATTATTGTTATGCACTAATCCATAGCTATCCGAAATTTTCGACCAATCGTGCCTTTGGACGAGGTGTTGCTGACGAGGCGAGATACAATTGCTGTGCGGCTTACACATTGTACGAAAGATCCTTATTCAGCTGCCCCGCATTATGGATAACCGTACTTTCTCCAGAAACTTAAAGATCGCCAATCGGTAAAGAAGATGCAAGAAGATCCAACATCGATCGGTAAAGAAGATGAAGGAGCGTGTGAAGTACACCATTCTTTTTGGAATTCCTCGTTAACGCGTACACGATCTTTTCGAAATTCCTCGTTAACAAGCTAAACCAGCTCGAAGATATTTAGTCGTGAACGTAGTCACCTCAAAACCCATCAATGTCCAATATTCAAGCTCTGCCATGCTGGTTTTGTAATTTTTTTCGATGCATACATAAGGGCATATTGGTTGCGTATAAACATAGCCTGCTCACCCTTCTGGCATTAGGCCGTCAATATTATAGCTTTTCGACTGCAGACAATATAGAAGTATTTTTTTTTAATGTCATCTGGCGATAAAACAGCTTTCGAGCTTGGCTTTCCCGTACAAACCATCTAGCGGCCTCGACGGCAACGATGACGGGTCTCTCGCTCGTCGAATCGACATTAGTACCAACCTGGTCAGTGGGTGGTTGCGATGCGCGAGGCGAAGGCTCCCGTCCGTAGAGCTCTCCACCATTTTCGCAGCATTCGTGCGAAATCCGGGACGTCGGGCTGTGGCCGCCATCTTAAACAAAAGTGCTTAAAAACACACACACATACACACACACGGTGAGCACCTACATTTGACAATGGTCAAACTCGTGCAATAAATATAACACAAAAAACCAAAGGAATTTATCGTGCCCAGATTTAGGCTTTCGCCCGATCAGCCTGTGTCAGTGTGGTGCGGACTGCTCTCTGTCTCACTCTCTCGTTGTACGAGACCGCGCGTGCTTCCTGTCGTCTGCAAAGTGAACGCTCTCCGGTTTGTCGTGAAATAAACTTGTAAGCAAGGAAGAAAATAAAAAGCGTAAAAACAGAAGAAAGTTAACGAATTTACAAAGGACCCGTGTCGAGTGTTTTCTCCGTTCTGGGATTACGGTGTTTTTACAATTAAAAAAAAAGGTGTTTATATATATATATATATATATATGTAGGTGTATGTGTGTGTATCGACAGTGTCAGTGCAAATAGAGAGGTATAAAAAATAAATAAAAAAGTGAACGAGCCCGAGATACGTTGAGCTGAAGGCAAACGGGCGTGGGAGAGAGATAGACAGATCCAAAGCTCGTAGCCAAAGGCGGAGAGAGGCAGAGAGAGAGAGAGAGAGAGAGAGAAGAGAGACAGAGGAGCCAGCGCGAGGTAGTGGGGAGGTGAGGAGAGCTGGCAAGAGACATTCGTGTTTCCGAGTGCAAGATAGAGGCACGAGCCAGGGGGCAGAGCCGTAATTGCCAGGAAAGATGGCGCAAAGTGCGGACGAGGAGTGTTGACCCATTTTGTTGACCCCGGGAGTTTCGGTGAGAAATCGAGCGGTCGGTCGACGGGGGGGAACCCCCGAACGCACGTACACACGTACACACGCGACCCGTAGGAAACACGTAAGCTCCTTAAGGAAAGAAAGAAAAAAAGGCTTGCCTACCACCGGTACCAAAAATTTCGTCAACGTCCGAAGCGCAGTCGTTGAGTTTTGGGATTCGTAACGGTGTTGGTAAAAAAAGTGCCGCAAAATTCTGAAGAAATTCGACATCCGTGGAGCCCTGGCAGGCTCGAGCACGGCGACAAAAATGGGGAATAATGCCGCAACAGCGAACAAGAAGGTCGACGCGGCGGAGAGCGTTAAGGAGTTTCTCGATCACGCTAAGGAGGAGTTCGAGGAAAAATGGAAGAAAAATCCGACGAACACGGCGGGTCTCGACGACTTCGAGCGTATAAAGACCCTCGGTACCGGTTCGTTCGGTCGCGTTATGATCGTGCAGCACAAACCCACCAAGGAGTATTACGCAATGAAAATTCTCGACAAGCAAAAAGTTGTTAAACTGAAGCAGGTCGAGCACACCTTGAACGAGAAGAGGATACTCCAGGCCATAAGCTTCCCGTTTCTTGTGTCATTGCGTTTTCACTTCAAGGACAATTCGAATCTCTACATGGTACTCGAGTACGTACCTGGCGGCGAGATGTTCAGTCATTTGCGCAAAGTCGGACGTTTCTCCGAGCCCCATTCGCGTTTTTACGCCGCTCAGATTGTACTCGCCTTCGAGTATCTTCACTATCTCGATCTCATTTACAGAGATCTCAAGCCCGAGAATCTTCTCGTTGATTCTCAAGGTTATCTGAAGGTCACTGACTTTGGTTTCGCCAAGAGGGTCAAGGGTAGAACGTGGACCCTCTGCGGTACACCGGAATACCTCGCGCCCGAGATCATACTCAGCAAGGGCTACAACAAAGCCGTTGATTGGTGGGCGTTGGGCGTTCTTGTGTACGAAATGGCCGCCGGTTATCCGCCTTTCTTCGCCGATCAGCCGATACAGATTTACGAAAAAATCGTTAGCGGCAAGGTACGATTTCCCTCCCACTTTGGTTCCGATCTCAAGGATCTACTGCGCAACCTCCTCCAGGTAGATCTCACCAAAAGGTACGGTAATCTCAAAGCCGGTGTCAACGACATAAAACTGCACAAATGGTTCTCCAGCACCGACTGGATAGCCGTCTTCCAGAAGAGGATCGAGGCACCCTTCATTCCGAAATGCCGGGGACCCGGCGACACGAGCAACTTCGACGATTACGAGGAGGAAGCGCTAAGAATCTCATCGACCGAAAAGTGCGCCAAAGAGTTTGCCGAATTTTGAATCTTCTCGACGAACGAGAGTAAACCATTTGAGCGTTCAGGAAATAAACGAAAATTATTTTTTCGCTTTATACTACACAAAAAAAAACAAAAAGTAAAGAAAACCAGGAAAATAATTATGTACTGAAGAACACATGAGATCCCAACTATATGTATATATATACACACACACATGTATATATATATATATATATATATATATATACATCGACATCGTCGCCATCCTCGAGAAACGTAATGTTTCAACGTTGACGATGTCGAACGCCCTCGTCTTTTTCACAAAAAAAGAGAAGCGGGGGGAAGAACAACAAAAACAACAAACAACCAACCACCTTTCCTTCGTCGCCATAATTATTGTATCAATGATTATAAAATCTGGCTAATAATTATCCGTTCCGAAGTGGAAAAAATATTTGGAGACAAAACAAGAGGAAAAATGAAAAAATTGCGAAATAATTTCATTCGCGAACCTCGCAACAACGGATAAAGAAAAAAGAAGAGTCCGTCGGAAACCCATTCTCGCGGTGCATATATTTATTTCGTGTATGCACAAAACGTTGTTTAACGCTGCCACGCGCGAGAAGAGAATGAAGAAGAATAAGAAGATTGTGAAGAAGAAGAAGAAGAAGAAGGAGAAAAAGAAGAAAACAGTATCCATTAACTAGTCGTCGTTTTCATCGTCCTCAGCCAGCCCTCGTGTGAAGAAACAATTTCAGCCATTTCTTTATAAAAAAAAAAACAAAAAAACAAAATTAATTTGTTCTTCGTTGCCTCGAAATGCAGTAATTAAGTAACACCAAGCGAGAGACAGTACGAGATGAAGATAAATATCGGGTGAGCTTGACAAACTATAACAGTGAACAAAAAGAAAAAAAATACTCGTAGTCGAATTCGCGGGTGAATCTTAATCTCGATCATCGTCATTATTATTATTAATATTATTACTATTATTATTATTATTGTTATTATTTTTTTAAATTATTACTATTCCTTGGAAAGGACGTTGCCGTGATGAAGAGTATACCAAATGATTTTTTTTTTAACGGCGTCCGATGGAGCGTCTCGACGTTAAATCTGAGTTACCAGCAGAGTCTTTTTTCGTCACTATAGGTTTCGTGAAACACAAAAAATAAGGTGAAGAAAAACATATAAATTATATATACATAAAAAAATATATATACAAATAATTGCACCTGTCCTGTCGCCACGCAAGAGATCGAAGCTCGAACGTCGATCCAGAGGACGAGCAATGCCAAAATGTTTCACCCGAGTGTATCTTCCCCCAACCATCTGCCGCAGCGTTCCCACCCCGCCCCCGCCCCCACCTTTGAGATCGTCCATCGTTGGAGCTTCGCCAGTATGCAAGAATATTATCGATGTTCACAGAGAGACGGGAAACACACACACACACACAAACTCAAATACACATACACACATGCGTGATTGCACGCACACACACATACACACATGAACGAGCGAGCACACACACGCACGAGCATATACACACACGCACGAGCACATACACACATGACCGAGCGCGCACACACACGCACGAGCATATACACACATGCGCGCGCACACACACACACACACAAGCGCGCGCGCGCACACACACACACACACACACACTCAGGCGCACACACATACACAAGCGCGTGCGCACACACACACACACACACACACACACACACACACACACACACACACACACACACACACACACACACACACACACACACACACACACACACACACATTCGACGTAAGGTGAAATAAAAATTCAATCGAATACAATTGAAAAAAGAAATTACAACTTTTTTTTTGTTGCGTTATCTTTGTCGCGCCAGCCAGGGCTATGCGAGCTTTCGTGGTATAAATTGAAGAGGAAACAAATATAAAAAGAAGTGTAGTGAATGCTATTTTTCTCAGCTTTTCGAAGTGACAACGGCGCCCTAGGACAGTGTGGATAAGCATAAAAGCGTTTTATTAATTATATAAGGAGAAGTGATCGAATGCTGTGAAAATATCTAGCGTTTAAATCTTTCTCGCGTCACCGAGAGTTTAAACGAAAAAAAAGAAATGGAAAAAAAATATGCAGGGCATTTTTTTTCAACAGTAGGCGCAGTGTTAGGTTCCATCGTCCTTGGCGCAACTGAAG
>JAPYZC010004088.1:0-10865 GCA_030522665.1 Ichneumoninae sp. A BG-2022a
TTTCACAACGTAGGAACTGTAGTCTCGTTATAATGTTTGCACGGATTTTTTGTATTAAAAGAGACACGGAGGTGAATGTTATTATAATCAGGTCCGAAGCGGAAGGTTGCGGAATGCCGCATTTGTCGACGAATGGAACTTTCGCTCTGTCCACACGTGAGGCATTCCCTACTGTTTTGGACTGCGACTGACCCTTTACGTCTTGGAGTGGATCCGCGATTTTTTTTATATGACTGAACTAACTCCCAAAAGTACTCAGATTTTTCATTAGATTTTTTTTATTATATGTGATTATGGAAATTAACTTATTAACACAATCGACTGATTTTTTTCTTTCTATTTTTTAAACAGCAAAAAATAGAAGTTGACTACGAGCCACTCCGGCTAAAGTCTGAACATTTCTTATACGTGACACGAGATTTTTCAAATCTTTAAAATTGTGTCGTTCAATTTCATTTCTTTAATCATAAAAAACTGAGTGCTTTCGAGAGTTAGTTCAGTCAAATAAAGAATGGTGGGCCCGATCTAAAATATGAAGGGTCAGACCCAGGTCAAAATGGTAGGAAATGGCCCATGCATATAAATTGAGGTTTTCGTCCGTCCGTCCGTCCGTCCGTATAAATACTCATTGCGAGACACACCAGCCCGCCACTCGACATACACACAAGCATCGCTGTGCAAAATACAAAACTTGGCGAAACAATGGGATAAAAATAATGTATATAGGTGAAAGATTTTCCGCGTTCAGGAAGCGACAGTAATAGAAAAGTACCGGGGGGATATAGTAATGTGGTACACAGTGGTACACACAGTGTGCAGGGTCGGGCGCGGGTAGGGGGGAGGAACGCCGGAGTAGGAAACTGGTATCGTAGCCGTTAATTGAACTGAGGGTGCGATGCTGCAAACAGCAAAGGATTCTCGACGGAAGATCCTGGGAGCGGGGGGAGTGGAAGAAAGGAACGCGAGTCGTTGGCCACGAAATTGCCTCGATAACTCGTCCACCCTGTCGTCGTCTACCACGGGCCGAGATGCGAGGCGCGCTGTTTCCCTTCTCTCACGGAAATTTCGCAATAACCACCCCCCCCCCTTCTCGCCGCCCCCATGATTTTCCTGATTCCCAAGCGCGCAGCCGCAAAACTCCTATATATATATACATATATCTACATATATATATATACGCACCGTGACAACCAGTGGCTTCGTACGTATAGTTGGCAGTACACCGCGCACACATATACGCGCGTAGCCCGTATGATTATTTAATTAAGTTGCGTAGTGCAAATCCAATTACACATTGATTTCAAACCAGGCGTCAAATTGAAAATTCAATCGAGGATCGAGCGCGATGCAATTGCACGTTATAAATGTAATTTGTTTGCATCCCCGTGGGGAAGGCGGCGCCGATCGTTGTACTTTATAATTAACCTTTGCGAATAATAAATGGGCTCTGATAGATCATCGGTGGAAATCACGACGCGTCCACCGAGCCGTTTTTCGATCGCTTACGGGTCCACAACGCCATTGCGATTCGGCCCGTCGGGCGCGCGCCTCGCGCGGCTTATAGTGTACCTCCTGTTACGGTACTCCCGATACGTATGTTCATATACGTACAGGTATATCTATATGTTTATTAATTCCAAGAGATTGCATGAACCGACATAATCCGATTACTGGATTGGCCATACGGCGCGAGCGTGGAGTCACGAATGATTAATAATTGAGCGAAAGCTTCGATGGAGCCATTAGGAAGCAGTTAAATCCATCGAATTCTAATCTGACCTGTATAGTTCCCAATGTTGCCGATAAAGCTTTGCGAACCGCTTGGTAATGAGGAATTGTGTTATTTGTCCGGGGCTCGAGTGCGTCGACTACTCGACTGTGCGAAAAAATTTCTATTCCGTAAGCATCGTACGAGCGTTTGCGTCCTATTCGACCTCTAGACCTTTGCCGATGCACGAGACGCAGGGAGGAGTGGAGGGGCGAGGGAGGGGATACACTACAATAACGTCAGGGTTCGTGCGGTATTTCGCAAATTTTAATTACCGTCGGTTTCGCGAACCGTTGAAATTCAAGTGGGTGCACTTGGCGCGCTTCGCCGACTGGTAATAATCATAACTAACTGTGCTTTAAATAACAATCACCGGTAATTCAATGAAGTGCCACGCCAGGCTGGTGGAGAGAATTCGTCGACGGGCCATTGTGAAATAATTGGAGAGAGAGAGAGAGAGAGAGAGAAAGGGAGAGCAAAAGCGAGAAACGCAGAGGAACGAGTGCACTTAAAGGCTCGTTTCTCGTTGCTTAAATAATAATAATAATTGTAATGATTTTTGAATTTTTTTTCGGCATTATTTTTATTTAGTTATTTATTTATTGGTAGACGGGAAACGAATACTTTTTACATTTTAATAACATGATAAATCGTTGATGTTTTTAAAGAAAGAAACAAGAAAATCAATATTTCACACTTTGTGCGTTAAGAATATAGTTATTTGCAGTAGAAAACGAAAGATAAACCGTTGACTAGTAGATTACTCAAAGCGAATAGTAATAATAATAATTGAAAAAGTGAATCGATCCGAGTATGAAAGGCAGTGTCGAATTTGAAGCCTCGTTAAAATCTGTCCGGTTGAATCTGCCTGTTATTTATCACGTTTATTCACGGATAATACCGGAGCTCTCGAGAACCCTCGACTCACAAAGCTAACGAGCGGAAAAGAGTAAGTTTGTGGCTTGATGGAACGAGTATTATTCAGAGGGGTTTTTTTTGAGAGAACAAACGAGCCTCGAAATCCACAATTCGGTTATCGACAAACGAAGCTTGTCCGTCAAAAGTTATTGTACAATAATAGGTAAAAGAAAAGAAAAAAGGTAATGAAATAGAGAAACAACCTTCGGGACTGGTATTATAGTCGCACGACTTGTACACAATGAGCGATGACAGATACGCTGAACGCCACCAAGCCAGTTACCCGCCAAGTCGGACAGCAGTGCAGTGTCGCTGCGATCTCTCGGCGCAGTGGGCGATGGGCAACGCCGATTGTTTACACCATGGCGTCTGGCGGTGGTGAGTCTCTTTATTTCAATTCGGCCTTCTCGCCTGCGTCGTCCACGATCGATCTGTCACGGGAGCTTTTTATTTTATTAACTCGTCGTTTAATCGTGATCGAGGCGCGAACGATAGAAAAATAAACACGTTTTCAAATGGCAGAGAACTCGGCGGAGGAGCGAACAGAAGCGGTACCGTCTCAGCCCATAGCCAATGTCGTGTCAGAGGCCGCACACGTAAGTCGATATAACCTAAAACCACTGGTTCGCAACTCGCGTTCGATTGATTCTCTAAGGCAGTCGGACAACGAAATAACCCAAAAATCCTATAAAATAACTTTGCCAAATATTACAATTTTTTTTTCCCCACCCTCAATTTATAATTTTTTTTTTATTACTTCCAATGAAATATTTTGTGACTCAATGTTGTAATCCGAAACTCATCGCTTGTCTGTTGTTACATTCAGAACGTCATAAGTATGGACAAGGACACCGATCTGTCGGGAGGTCCTACAAAGAAGTCTCGCGTCGAGGTTCAGTCGCTTCCCACGAGACAGTACCTGGATCAGACAGTCGTGCCGATATTGCTTCAAGCCCTCTCCAGTCTCGCCAAAGAGAGACCCGCCGACCCTATCAGCTTTCTCGCCGGATATCTTCTCAAGAACAAGGCTCAATACGACAACGGCGGTTCGCCGCCGACTAGCCAATAATTGTAACGGAATGTTTATTACCTTTACTCGACGTGGCATCCATTTTATGAACTTGTCGATTTGTACGCAGCAGGGACGGGGAACGGGCTTTCTCGCTTGAAGAGTTTTATCCTTCACAAAACTTTTGAATAAAGAAGCTAGCATTTTCTAATACTCTGTACACTTTTATTCGCCGGACGCTGGTCCAGGCTGTTAATAGAAATCGTCTCTGGTGTTGTAGTTCGCATCGGCGAAAGTCGGCAGTTCTTCACATGTGGAGTATAGACCACTATTCGTGTAACCGGATAAGCAAGAATTTCACAATCATCACACATTTAACACGCAACTGTACACACAGCAGAGATCCGAGACAATAGATATTCAGATTCTAAATTACGGTGCATTTAATTCGGACCCTGCTTCCTTTGACCGAGGGAAACACGAAAGATGTAAACATTGATTGGAATTGTTAATGACTCGATTGCAGAAAAAAGAACAAAGTTGCATGGGCGGATGTGACGAGTAAAGAGAAACTTGACCGTTCGAACCGACGATACTTATTTCAATAGAATCTGTTAGTTAAGCCGGCACTGTGAAAAGAGTTCAAACGCTTTCGCGACTAACCCGTTCAAACTGCCGAAGTGAGACTAACTGATTATGGAAAAGTCGACCGCATTGGTGCGCGAAGCGAAGGGTGTGCATGTTTCGTCCAATTAGAAAGCTCCAATTATTATTCATAGGCGCATAGGATAAAGCTATAGAATTTTGTACAAGAGTGTACCTAACTTCGTTTAAGAAATATGAGATATCGCGTGTACGTACCCGTCGACCGGCACGGATAGTTAACTCGAAGTCAACTTGGATCAGACCGATATTCCGATACTATTTCCTTTTCGTGACGCGAGACGCTGGGCATAAAGAATTCTTCAGGCGAAACGGGTATTGAAGACACGAGACACGAACAATTCGCGGCGTACACTGCGCTTTTTCGCAAAGAGTGACGCGACGAACTGAAAACACTCGTCGCATTTGTTGCAAGGCTCGATTGACGAGAAACAAAAAAACAAAGCTACATCCGCTAATACGGCAACTTACGACAATCGTTCTCGTTCAAACTGATAATGCTCTTTAATCGAATCTGTTAGTCGAACCCTCACTGTAAACAAGAGTTTAATAGTTGTCACTACTGCCCGTTCGAACTTCCGAAATGAGACTGTGCACGAAGCAAAGAGGGGGAATTGCGTCCATTGGGAAAGCTCCAATAATTATTCATGGACCCTAGGCGGCTAGGGTAACGCTAGAACATTTTGCACGTGAATGTACCTAGTTTGTTTACGAAAGTTGGGATATCGTGTTTACGTAGCCGTCGACCGGCACGATGAATTAACTCGAAGTCAGCTGGGATCGAACCGACACTCCGATACGACTCTATTCCGTTTCGCGACTCGAGATTCTCAGTGTAAAGCACACGACACAAAGGACGTGCTTCGCATACTGCGCCTTTTCGCCAAGAGTGACGCGAACTGACATCAAGACTCGACGCCTTTGTCTGGAAGCTCGATTGTCAAAAGAAAAAAAAGTCCAAAGAATGCCGCGACTCACGAGAAACTTACTCGTTCCAACTAATATTGCCGGTTGATCAAATCAGTTCGTCGAGTCGATACGGTAAACAAGAATTTAATAGATTTCGCGAAACGTTCGAACATCCGAAATGAGACGAATTAGACACTGTTCAAGTCTCAACCGGATGGGTGCACAAGGTCAAAGGCAAGGGATTTTCAACCAATGAAAAAGCTTCAATCGTTATTCACAGGCGGTGGCGTAGCAGCATCGGATTTCGTGCCAGTATATCAATTCTCGGCTTCAACGGATGAAGTTATATCGTGTGTATCTCAACGTCGCCCGGCACAGGTAAAAAAAACTCGCCGTCAACGTGCACAAAGGAACAAATACGGCACAACAAATGGATCGACGAAACTTTTCTTACTGAACGCGGTCGCAAGGGAAACGCGATGACGAACAGCTGAGTCTGGACCCGAAGGTAAGAAAGAAACGTACTACATCACTTTATAAACATGGCTCTCGTGGTAGCAAAACTATACAGCGGGTGTCCTCGATGCTCGTGTGACGAAAGGAGTGCGAAATAAACAAAGCTATACGTATACATAACCGATCCGTATAAATCGGCATAATTTATATAATTCAGTGCTAACGATCGAAAAGCGCCCGATGATAGTGAACGCGTCGATTGCATATACAATTACAAATGATCATCCAGTATATCTCGTACGCGACAGAGTAGAAACAAATAAAAACGAAATCCTCAACAAGCATACAAACAGAAAGAAATAAAGTAATTTGGTATTCGACGAATGGTTTTCGATGGTGTCCTCTTAGAATCTGAATTTCTTTTCGTCATTCCTATCGATCTGTTGGCTGTGCGGTTGGTTGACCTTTTGGGCCGCGTCGCGTGCATCGGCCTCCTGCGTTCAAAAAAAACAATATTCACACAGTCAGATCGGTTCGGTCACGGCGGGAGGTTGAGGGTGGGGTAAAATGGAAAGTGTGCAACGCGTATGAAAAAACGTGTATAACGAAACGTGCGATCGCGATGGAACGAAAACGTACAACGGTTGGAAGTAAACAAAAAACAAGTAGGAGAGGTGGAAAAGGAATAATAATAAGAGTAACCAAGTAAACAGAGAGCGAAGCGTTACCTCTTGCTGTCGAATACCAGCGTAGATGAGGTCGAGTCCTTTCTGAATCTCCTCGCTCACAGGCGGGGGCGTGGGAAGGTGATCCCCGGACACGTGGAAGCCGGTCTCGTCGGCGGTGTACTGTACGGAAATTACCTGACCGTCGGGGCTCGTGTAGGAGTAGCTACCCTGCTGCACCAGACCCTCGGTCTTGTCGGCGCCCTCGCCGAAGGTCTTTATGTAGCCGCTCTCTTCCGCTATGATGTTGTTGCCGGTCTCGTAGCTATCGACAAACCGAATGAACCGCGGATCAATTAACAGATTAATTGGCATGGTAATTCGCAAAGGGCAGCGAGTGTACCGCGGCGAATGAATCAAGCGGAGGAGTATCGAGCGTTCCCACTTGCCGCGCGGATAGTTCAAGGCTTTCGCACAGTGCGACGGTTCGTTGAGGTTTGCACACTGTTCTTTGAGGTCTAAATGGACGGGAACCGCACCTTCGTCGGACGCGAGATGAAGAGGAACGCGCGCGTCGGGAAAAACGTCGTGTACACGACTCGAGGCCGTACAGATGTACATAAATCGAGGCCGTACCGATGTTTATAAGTCGAGCTGTGCTTTACGTGTGTTTGGCTCACCTCGTTCTGTACGTTCCATCGTGTTCCTGCTCCTTGTTCCACTGGATTATGGGAATCGGCGTGGTGGAAGATTGCCGCCTGTCGTCGACGTTCACCTGTCCCTGCTCCTGATCACGGTAATTCTGGGCAAAGGCCACTCCCAAAATTGCTGCAACGATCTGAAATTTTTTGTCGATCAATATACGTATATACATATATATATACATTGATACAGAATTCAAAATAAGCCCGGGGCAAAATGGGCAACTGTGAATTACAGAGATGGGGCAAAATGGACTAGAACTAAATTATTGTGAAAATTTAATTTCGAGACTGAAGAGTTTGGGGTAAAATGGCTCAACTTTTTTTCTTACGGCCTTTACTTAGCTAACCCGTTTTGCCCCAATCTGTCCTAACAATGTTCATCCATCAATAGAATATATTCAACGAAATCGCGCGGCAAAGTTTAATCTGAACGACTATCATCCCGATTACGTATACGCATCGTCGAAAGTCTCGACTGATCGAGATCCCCCTAATTGACGCGCACAGGGCAGGAGTGCAAAAGCGAGAGACGATTGCGCAACTTTGCCGCATCACACGTATGCGCGTCGAGACTTTCGTACGTCGCTGAGGCAGCTGTTATTTCGGAGAGAGAGTTTAAGGAGAAAGAGATCGAAGGATGCCGATGATGTGCGGGGCCGCGCGCATCTCACTTCCCGGTTGCCGTTTCTTCACTCTCAAACGACGCCCCCCGGCGTCGGAGGAGGCCACACAACTCCGAGGCAGATGAGTGAAAGTGAAATCTAAATGCCAACGTGGGTCATTTAACTCCTGACCCGCTAACCCGATGCCTCGCGTTCCAACAGCCCACACACCCGATCGTGTCATTTTGCCCCCCTCTTTTTTATTAAAAATCTTTTTCTTATTTTTTTTTAAGAGGAGGCCTGGGCAACACGGACAATTTTTTACAAATTTTTTTGTGACGGACGAGACAAAAGTTCCATCCCGAAAAAAGGTCACGGGTCCATTTTGCCCCGTTATGCGATTTTTTTTTATAGGAGCCCGAGGCAAAATGGACCATTTTCACACTATTTTTCGAGCCACGAAGTAAAAAAGTCCCATCCCAAAAGGAAGACACGGGTCCATTTTGCCCCGCTATTCGCTGTTTTTTTTTTCTTACCCTCGAATAAACTTTTCGATATAAAATTTACGCCCGTGCTCTGGCGTAATGCCTCTCTATCACCTGTTGCTTCGCCCTAATTAATATATCAATATCGTGTCATCAATGGATTTATGTTGCTTTTTTTCCTTTTTGGTTTTTTTTTTTTTGCTCACACGAGAGAACCGTGAATATGCATTAGCGTTTTCCGATACACTTAATTAACGTAGCCGCTGACTTAATTTGCGCGACTTAGCGTGCCTCGCGAAAAGCTCGGTTGCTCGTGAGAGATATTCCCGTCGGTCGTTAGCGTCGATTAATTCACTCGTGTAACGCAATCGGCACTCATTTCTCTTTTACATTTCATTCATGCACGGCCGGGATACGAGGTACAATGCGAGGACGTTGCAACGTGCGAGGCGCCGGATGTGTGCAACCGAGATCTTTTCTAAATTCAACTTGTTAGCGAGATACGAATCAGCGTGAGAAAAAAAGTCACTTCATCATGTGAAAGTTACATCAAACGAAAAGATCCGAACAGATCGCGATCATTGCGGCCACAAAAAATTGATCGTTTTCACTCAAATTACGAAAGAAAAATCCATCTACCAAGAACCGAGTCAATTTATTTATTTATTTTTTAACTGCCGCCTTCCCTACGGGCAAAAGACGGGAGTTATGCGTTTCACTGCGATGACCGATCAAATTTGGCATATCGATTCTCTGTATAATGGTCTACGTTAGCGCCGAAAAAAAAAATCGATCAAATTAGTTAGAAAAATTGTAAATACACAAGTCTTTTCTTCTCAATCAGAATTCGCCGATAATCGAAAAACAGATAGATTTTATTTTACTTACCAGTAGTTTCATTTTGTATCCTTTTTTTTTACAGAAAAATAAAAACAACGAGAAAACAGTTGTATTATCACTGAGTATCAGATAAATAATCTGCGCGTCTACGGGTGCAGACGAGGAAGATATTGGGGAGCAAACGATCGGAGAAGAGCACTAAGAACTCTGTGTCTTGGGTAGTGGAAAGAATTCTCCTTTTATACGTACTCTCACTTTACCCCTACTCGGTTAGCTATTCATGAATTATGAACGTCGGTCTATATGCGATTACACGAAGGTGCGCTGGCCCGGGATGAGGGACGAGGGAGAGGGGGGGGGTGGGGGGGGATTGGTAGGGAGATGAGAGAACCGTGTGTACACTTCTTCACTCTTCGGCTGCTGATGATCAGCCGAACCTTCTTAAAGTCGCCTCTCGCGGCACCGCGCAACTGTCGTGCGACTTTATGTGCGACTTTAACAGCCTCGTACGTTAATAAAATACTTGGAATATACCCGTTGGACATTAAACGGGCGTCGACGCGAATGCCTATCAATAGATTCGATTATTACTTCGGCGATTCTCACATCTTTCGTAACATCGTCTGACGCTACAACTCGTCTCTTCCTGTATTATTTGCACGCACATACGTGCTTTAGCAAAGCGAGGAAACGCTGGCCGGGCTATGATCGAATCCACAGGTGCGATAGCTATAGCGTTCCGGGTCAAAAGTATCGGGAGGCCTGCTGGCGATATTCGAGACTCAGAGAGAGCGGTCCAGCGGGACGGGATCGGCCGGGGGACACGCGTTAGTCCGATGAGGAAATAAAGGATCGCGCGGATTCGTATCGCTCATCGCTAAAGGTCAGCCATACCGATGAGAATCCGAACGACCGTCCCGCGAAAGAAACGGGCCCTGCGAGGCTGCAGATGAAATGTTTTTTTTCTTCGATCTTTAGATTCATTTTCGATTTTGATTTCTTTTCATCCAACGCTCGATAAGGTCGACAAGTCAACGAGAACGAAAGTAAGTTCTCGTGTCAAGTTTGTGCTGATTCTTTTTTTTTTATTTTCTTCTCGCATGCGAATGAAGCCGAATGGGTCCTGCGAGGTTGCGGGTGAAATTTTTTATCTTCGATCTATAGATCCATTTTTGATTTTTGTTTTCTTTCTTTTCGTACAACACGCGATAAGGTCGATAAGTCAATGAGAACGAAAGTACATGTACATAACTATGTATATAATCCTCGTATCAAGATCATCGCTGTACGTGCCGATTATTTTTTTTTCCCTCGCATTCGAACGAAACCGCTCGAGTGTGATGCTTCGCGTTGCTTCGTTTTGCCATCTCGCGCGCGGTTTAGCAACCCGTGTATCCCGAGCGCAAACCGCGATATCGCGCATCCTCGGATCTTCGCTCGCGTACATCCATTTTCCGGCACAAATTTCCTTCGAATGTGAAGAGATGCGAAATGGAGATGAGCCACGGGAGGCGAGTAACGTTATGCTTGAAGCGTCGCGAACCTTACAAGGAGAATTTTAGAAATTCGCAAACCGCATGCGACGAGACGCGCTCTTTCGCGAGAAGTGTGTGCGTTTGTGCGTGTTTTACTCATGACATTTCTGCGGTAAACATTAAAATGCAATGATAGCGCGTTTGCCACCTAATATCCATATAGAAAAATGGATAGTAAGATTTTTGCAAACTTTGTGTTTTAAATGTTTTCTTATGCTATTGCTATTGCTATTGCTATTGCTATTGCTATTGCTATTGCTATTGCTATTGCTATTGCTATTGCTATTGCTATTGCTATTGCTATTGCTATT
>JAPYZC010004089.1:0-10864 GCA_030522665.1 Ichneumoninae sp. A BG-2022a
GCCACAGGCATGCGCCATTGGGCATGCCTGTGAATGGTGCACAACTTGGATTTTGCATTGCCTTCGTAAAGAAAAATATGGTTCGATACACGAGGCCATTTCGCTTCTTGCGCACTGCCCGTGTGAAGACAGCACTTCGCATCGGCTTCGTGCTGCTTCCTTAGTAAGTTGACGGACGGCTGCTTTTAGGGAAAAAAAACTAAAAAACGGACCGAAAAACGGACACGTCCGTTGGGGAACGAAATGCACTGCAAAAACGGTAAAACGGACCGTACGTTTGGATTGGTCCTTTTTCGGTTGCGGAAATCGAGGAAGGACCGAACGTTTTTTATACAAATTTTTGGCTAAGTTTTTAATTTTTTTTGTTGTATTTTTAATTATGTTTTTAATGAAAGGACAGAATAAAAATACGAGCTTGGTCCTTGTTCGGTTGTGGGAACCGAAAACGGACCAAAGCAAATTTTTCGAAAAAACGTTCGGTCCGTTTTCGGCTTCCGCAACAGAAAAAAGACTAAATGCCAACAAAAAATGTACAGTCCGTTTTGTCGGTTTTTACGGTCCGTTTTGTTCCCTAACGGACGTGTCCGTTTTTCGGTCCGTTTGCGGTCCATCAACTTGCTAGGGTTCACACTCGCAGTGCGCAAATCGCTCGTTTTGGCAGCTAGTATCGAAATATACTATTTCAGGTACTTCTGACAATTTTTTAAGTTTTGTTTTGCCGCGTTTTGTTAGTACTCGAACCGCTCTGAGATCGAAGACTGGCAAACGTTGAAAGACACGGTACGTGAAGGATTTAAAAAAAATATGAAACACGAGGCAAAGAATTAGTAAATACGATCCAATATCGTTGCAAGTTGACAATATACATGTAGAAATCTATAAAATCTGAAAAGTATATCGTTTTGATGAATAGAAAGACTGTAGAGAGTTTTTAACGAGTCGTCGGTGAAGATTATCCCAATGGAATTCTCAACAGCTGTGAGCTTGACTACTCTAAACATCAAGAGATCGTAAAAATGGAGAGACAGACGCAGAGAGATATACAATTCATACGGTGTTTTCTTGTTACGAATAGGTCGTGAAAACACTTGGCGATAGATTGAGATCTACGAGAGTCACGAGGTGATCGTTCTCAGAGGGTCTTGCTGTTCTGTACTCTTTGTAAGATCTAATATCGTCCAAAAATGTAATTACAAAAATAAATAATTTTGTTGAAAAGTGTGTCAAAAATGTATCGTCAAATTTATTAGTCCCAAGTCTAGTTTGAATTTACGTACTACCATTAAAAATTGAATTCTGCCACACTTTACTTAAATCGGAAAAATAAGAATTAGAATAGTTCAGATAACACTCATAAATCGTTATCAATTTTCATCTCAAAACTTACAAAGTCCCGACATTTTTTAAAATGGCACTTAACAACATCTTGGTTATGTCAATGGTATCCTCAAATGTACAGAACAGCGCCGTCGACGAGGTCGTGACGAAATGAGGGAAGTGAGCAGTGGACCGATTATTAAAAATAAAAATAAATATAAGGTGTATAGAAATTAGAAAAAAAATAATAATAATAATTGATAGATAATAATATCGAGTGAATCCATCGATAAGAGCAGCGTGAGCCTCTGACCTTTGAGCCGACACATGGCGAACCACGTCGTGAATCCTATTACATGTGGTGTGCTGATTTCAGCTGACGAAATAACAAACATATCGGTCAGGACTCCTCGTAGAAGATGACAAGTATTACGATGCGAAATTAATTTTTTCGGATTAAAACGAACCCTCCCCTCCCGCTCCGTTTACCTAAGTCGAGATGCACACTTTGCACATTCCTTTTTCGAATTACACGCTAAATAAAATCCATTTCACGCGAGAGGATTTTCATCCGCGGGAAATGACAATCCACTTGATGCAAAAGCGTCTTCTTGCGTAAAATGCATTTTATTTACGGTGTATGTTCTTCAACGCGAACTTGACGATCGGAACGTGCGTAATTTTAATAGGTAAATTGTACCCAATTATCTCGCCATCGTAACATTGACAGTGGCCGAACGAACTAATGGATAATTGGTGCAAGCCTTGAGGGCACGAGGTACACATCGGGGTTAGTCGAGTTAGTTAGCGAGGAAGCAACTGAGCGACGAGCTATTAAAGTCTACGAACGATGGTTAAATGTACACGACAAAGACCCCAATCAACGGATCGCTGTTTCATTGATTACGGATCAGACTACAGATTAGCCTTGATTTGTCAAAATTACCAAACATTTTTCTTTTATTTTTAATAAGATATATTAAAAGAATATATCAGGTATTAAAAATTTCACATATATGGTCGACATATTTATTGTCCGTGCATAACTGAGCAAATTTATTAATTGAAAAATCTCTAATGTTTTGACTATTCTTTTTCGCAAAAAAAAATGTCATTTGATCCAACAACCAGCGATCCGTGAAATCGAAATTTGATTGGATGTTTTGTTTTTTTTTAGCTCGGCACAGCGTTTTAATTGGCACAAAGCACGATCAACCTTCGAAGCATGACCGCAGCACGACGTATGAAGAGATTTATCGTCGTCAAGCGAGACTGGCTTAATTCTGTCGGTACCTGGTACCAGGAGGTAAGGCCCTTTTAGGTCTTTGGCCTCTTTGGAGATGAGTGCGGTATTTTGATTTGGGCAGCTCGTACTTCGAGCCACCGAGGCTGGCGCGTAAGCGTCAACGCCTTCGCTCGGTGGACGCTCCTGCAAATCTGACGTCAACAAACGTTGCATACCACATGAACAGTCACAATCTGAAAACGTTCGAGGCATAACGCCCCGTTTAACATTATTTTCTGCAAACGTCGTGTAACTTAATGAAAATTAACGAGATAAAAAAAAATTTCAAAAAGACAACATAAAATTGTAAAAAAATCTTTAAAAAAAGACACAAACTAAAAGGGGTGTCCAAATTAAAGGCAAAAACGTCAACTGGGAATGGTAACTTTTTTTTTTAAAGAAAATTAAATAAAAGTAAAATAATTCGGAGTACAAGGGATTGGAATCGCGACAGTGATGGAACGAATGGTCCAAAGGCACAAGAGTAAAAAAAAATAAAACGTGAAGGAACTTGGCAATGAGGGTCGACGGTTATTAAGTCGAACGACTCTTCTTTGCTGGCTCGCGCTCACAATTTTGTGCAGTGAAAGTTGTGGAAGAAGTAAATCAATTTCTTTATTTGTATTTTGTCTCTATTCGCGTGGGCTTGAAAATCGCGCGCATGCGTCTCCACTTAGGTAACTCTCCTTGGTTTAATTTTTCTAATTATGTTAAAAAATATGTATAAAAAAAGCTACCGAGATACGACTATTCTCGTGTGATCGTTGAACACGCCTGTCGACTACCGAAATTTTTATCATCTTTTTGTTAAAATTTGTATTCAGTCGATTTTTTTGTAAACAAAATCTGACTCACTCTTTGACGAGGAATGATTCCTTCCTATATCGGCCAAGGATCTGATTATCGGGAGCCTCGACATGTTGTTGTCCTTGCGCCTCTCGTGCTGGTGTCGATGTCTCACCAGCAGAGCTTCTCGCACCTGTTGTGTGTAATTAGAACCGAAAGATGAAGAAAAATTATAGTTATCGGTTTAAAGAATACTAAAAAAAATAGTTTGAAAATGAATTAACCGTATTGGGAGCTTTTTTGATTAAACTGTTTCTGAAATTTTAAACACATGTGCGTTGCAATTTTACAGTAAAATTTTTATTTTTAATAACAAGTTTTGTAAATTGCAGGCAAAAGATTTGTAATTTCAGTATCTGCTTGTTTATTTTACGAACAAATTGTTTATTTTACGAATTAACTTTCAATTAACGTTCGTAAGTAATGCGAGCAAATTTCAAGTGTCAGTACATTGAATTTCCAATTTACTTTTACAGTGCAGAGGCAAACAGGCCACAAAGAAGCGGCAAAATCTGTGACGTCCCGTGTAATCAACGGTCGTCATTTGACCTACAAATCGAAAAAAAAAAATTCTAAATTGATGCAGCACGATAAAATTTATCGGCTTTGTTCTATCGGGAGCAACAAATGTGCAGGTGACCTCTTTGCTACCATCGGAATGACATTTAGAACCGTTCAACATAACAGCGACATAACTATGTTTATCAATCGTAGCGGTAATTTTACAATGTAAAATAAACTTTTGTGCCTATATTTAAAATATTGTCACCGTACAATGATCAATGCCAGTGAATCGATCCATTGACAGGCGCTCAAAAAAATGTGCCTTTATTTTAGTGGTGAGTTTCTACAATTTTATCCGGCAAGTTACCGAGCTCAGAATAACTCAATCTCGTCGGTGCGAGCGCAAAAGGTTCTGACCTTTTCTCGTGCCTCCATCGGCAGGACACCCTTGCCGATCATATTGTCCAGCACGAGATCAGCAATTTGCTCGAGACTGCTCGCTTCCATGTCGAGCATTACCGTCCCGTTGAGCAGTAAACTTCGTAGCTCGAATAGCGAGTGCAGCGACAGTGTAGCGACGTGGGGTTTGCTCCATCGGTTGCCGCCCTCTTCGACGTCCTCCTCAAATTTGATCCACCTAATTTAATCCCCAAGATAAACGTCGGGAAATCAAATATTGCGGGGCTTTATTCGACAAGGAGGAGATTGGATCTCCAATGTCCGCTCGTCCAATAAAGAAATCTGATCCAACGTTCTGTGATGCGTTCAGAATCTCCCCAGTAGGTGAACTTTTGATAGGGTTGTATAAACAGATCTACTACACCCAGAAAGAAAAATTATTTGACGACCACCTTTTATTTCGCTTAAGTAAAATATATATTTCATATAAATAAATATTTATTTACATTAAGGAGGGAGTCGCGCTGCGCGCTGACTTCGCATAAGTTCGACAACAATAAGAGAAGATTGCAAGTACTTCTTGATGGTGTAAAAATCTGAAAAAATCATGTATACTAAAGGTACTGAGAAGATTAATTTTGCATAATTATAATTGCAAAATGTTATTAATACATTCATCAAAAAATTAATTGGTTAACAAATTACCCGGCAACAAAACTTTTTTTTATTAATAACATTTTGCAATTATTATTTTGCAAAATTAATCTTCTCAGTACCTTTAGTATACAATATTTTTTTCAGATTTGTACACCATCAAGAAGTACTTGCAATCTTCTCTTATTGTTGTCGAACTTATGCGAAGTCAGCGCGACTCCCTCCTTAAGTAAATAGTTACTTAAATGAAATAAATATCTATGTAAATCAAATAAATATTTTAAATACACGGTGGCCGTCAAATAAATTATTTTTCTGTCTGTACGAGTCTACCGTGGAGCATTTTTTTTTTATTTGGGAAATGTCCGAACGATGCAATACCTGGCCGTTTCCTTCCACTCCATCTCATCGCCGTCCCTGACGAGCTCCTCCATCTCCGAGAACAGGGGATGCGACTCGTGCGCATCGTCGCCGACTTCCTCCCCCAGAATAAATTGCACCCTCTGTGCCGGCGGCGTGACTGAAATGGTAGATATAAGAAGGAAAGAAAAATAATAATAGAGAGATTAGGAAGTACGCGTGTGATTCATTTCGTTCGCTAATAATCGCCGGGATAGGTAAATATAGAACTTTGAGAACAAGCTATGCGATGTAGATGCAGGCGAGCGAATCACCCCTTCTTTCACGTTCGCCCGAGCGCATGAACGGTTGACCCTTCCGCTACTCTGTCACACAAGATGCAACCGTGTTTTTTCTAAATCATTTTTGAGAAAAAAAAAAAAAGAAAAACAATTCTGGCGCGGTAGAAATGTTCATTTCGGTCTGGGAAGTAAAAACCCGTCAGGAGTTACAACGAAACATTAAATGAAAGTGGAAATTTATTTTTGCACATCAAAAGGCCTTTTATTGGGCGGCTGATTCGCTCCCGTTATGTAGCATAAAACCAGGTGTAGTGAAGATAGCAAAAACGAACATCGACGAGTAATATACATGTATATATATATGTATATACATAGTATGTATGACGGAGATGTGAACCTACAGCCAGCCATGAGAATCTGTAAAACAAATGAAAAACAATTGCGTACTCGCGTGTGTGGCGGTTGTGATGGAAATTTCGTTCCGTGTCAGTTGATGATTAACGCGAGCGCAACAGCGGCATTTTACAAAAACCGAGCGTTATTGCATGATGATTCAATCCAACGGTGCGAGAGAAATCGATATAGAACTGAGAAACAGGTAGATCGAACATCCAGCAATCGCATGCTATGGTATTCAATGATCTTAATGACTTTACACATCAATCGCTTTGTGTAACTGCATAGCATAACGGTGATTGAATTTGTGACATCAAAATGTACGACACTATCGAATGAGAATTGTGATATATCAAAAAATGCGAAAATTTCGGCAAGACAGGGTCAAATGTGACACAAAGAATCAATCCCATGGAGCTTCATTTTTTTTTGTGTATTTGGATGTGTAAAACATTTCTTGATTTTTGATTGTGATGAACAAATTGATTTCAGCGCAACTATGCATAAAGTGCTCGATAAATTGGGGTCTTTTCCGACTATGTAGATTTTTTTGTTTTTACTTTTTTTTTTAATAGATGCATTTTGAACGTAAAACTTTTATAATGAGGCTGGCTTACATATAGTCTCGCCGTCGGGGTCGCAGATGCTAGCGAGGCGACCCCTCCGTGCCATCACCAATTGTCCTGCAACGTCAACGAAATGAAAAGCTCGCTATTGTACGTCTAGATAAGTTGCGATTTGTCGGCCTGACAAGTATCTACTTAAAGCCCGAAATTTAAAAGGTGTTGCAGGTAGGACATTTTTTTCTGTTTTCGAAGTACGAATTAGATGGTGCACGTTTTGTCGGTCGATTTTCGGACATCCTGGCCTTGCTCGTCTCGAGAGCCCCTACGTCCTTTGTGACGAAAGGATCGATTATCGTTGTCAACCTCTCTGGAATTGGGCGAAGTGTCGCATCCGCTCGAAGCTTTTGGTGTCGCGGTTGGGTGAGCGAGTTTCACCGGTCTCCCACGCCTCCCCGATATCGGCATGTACACGTGCCAGGGCACTCTAGTCACACCAGCGTAGGAGGGTTTGTGGTTTTCGGGGTAAACAGCCGACAGCAAAGTGGTGTTGGCCCGTTGCCACGCCATCTTGATCGCGCCCCACATCCGAGGGAAAGCGGTCAGGTAAACACGCCACATGTTTATCACTTGTCGCCGGAAGATTCAGGCGTTTTATCCACCGTTGGGGTAACCTGTTTCCTCGAGAAAGTCCCCTTTCAACGGACAATAACCACGGAACTTAAAAAATTTGACCCCGATTCCATCGGACTGCAACGAGCTGCCATAAAAAGATCTCGGATTGCACGATCTCTCATGGGAATTCAAATTTTAGGCTCTGATTTGATAGAATCAAGGGCTACAGTAATGAATGTTGAATTCCCGGATTGAATTTCCTTCGTTGGAGTTTCGTAGACAAAGAACTGTACGAAGATGCACATCAACGGTCAGCTAGGAATGCGCGTCCATCGACGTATTCGGAATGTTCGGAATGGTCGTCGGAAGATTCAGGAATTTAACCACCGTTCAGGTAACCCATTTCCTCAACAAAGTTCCCTTTCAACGGACAATAACCATGGAACTTAAAAAACTTGACCCCGATTCCACCGGACTGCAATGATCTGCCATAAAAAAGATCTCGGATTGCACGATCTCTCATGGGAATTCAAATTTTAGGGTCTGATTTTACAGAATCAAGGGCTACAGTAATGAATGTTGAATTCCCGGATTGGATTTCCTTCGTCGGCTGGGAATGCGCGTCCATAGACGTATCCGGAATGTTCGGAATGGTCGTCGGAAGATTCAGGAGTTTTATCCACCGTTCAGGTAACCCGTTTCCTCGACAAAGTCCCCTTTGAACGGACGATAACCATGGAACTTAAAAAGCTTGACCCCGATTCTACTGGACTTCAATATATCTGTCATAAAAATAATTTCAGATTGCACGATCTCTCACGGGAATTTGAATTGTTAGGTCTGATTTTATAGAACCAAGAGGCTACAAGAATGAATGTTGAATTCCCGGATTGAATTTCCTTCACAGTTTCGTAGACAAAAAAACTGTACGTAGATGTATATGAACCGCTGGGAATACGAGTCCATCGACGTATCCGGAACGCTCATCAAACGCGTGGGTCTTACTTGATAGCCACTTGACAATTACAGCCAGCATTAACGCTGTTTCGCTGAAACCGGACAGCGCGCGAACGACTTTGAAGATTACCGTAAGCAATCTTCTCGTTCTCGGCGAGGGACATTTATTTCGTGGGAGGTTGAATTGTTAATGGCGAGGGAATCTTGCAGGGCCAGTTCTCCGATCCCGTTCTTCGACCGTGCGAAACTTTGGCGGCTGGTAACATGCGTAGACATCCGGACACGTAAACCTCTCGGGATTTGTGTCGACACGATGATGACTTCATGTGAGCCGCGTAAATGAAGCACGCACAGCGAGATCATAAGGTGATAGGAACAAAGTTCCATTGGTACGGTGAAGATTTATTTTTGCTAAGTCTGACATCAAAGTCATTCTAACGTAAGACCTGTCTGATATGTCGTTTCAGAACAGTTTTACCAGAGAGGGCGGAACGCCTGAAATCGCGATGTTAACGGCGAGGGAATCTTGCAGGGCCAGTTCTCCGATCCCGTTCTTCGACCGTGCGAAACTTTGGCGGCTGGTAACATGCATAGACATCCGGACACGTAAACCTCTCGGGATTTGTGTCGACACGATGATGATTTCATGTGAGCCGCGTAAATGAAGCACGCACAGCGAGATCAGAAGGTGATAGGAACAAAGTTCCATTGGTACAGTGAAGATTTATTTTTGCTAAGTCTGACATCAAAGTCATTCTAATGTAAGACCTGTCTGATACGTCGTTTCGGAACAGTTTTACCAGAGAGGGCGGAACACCTGAAATCGCAATATTGATAGGGTGTGCTCGTGTGATCGGTTCTTGGTTGGAAATTCCACTTACTGGGTCGGTCATTGTCGGCTTCCTCCTTGCTTCCCGTGTATGATTGACGGTTGGAGTGATGATGCTTGTGGTGTCGGCGATGTCGTCGCTCGCCGGGAATCACGTACACCGTGTGCGCCCTATGGCCTGAAACACAATTCATATTACCTTGTCGATAACTCATATCCGTGTTTCTTTTATCTACCAAAATTTTTCCGTCAACTCCTAAATTGGATCACGTTACATCGTTTGATTTTGCGATCCGGTTGTAGTTTTTATAATGGCCTTCCTGTTCTAAAAACTACATCAGGGTGCTACTAAATTGTGTCATGAATGGGCAGCGAGATATTTTCTTGAGTTTGCGACCCAGCGGATTGAAATCTATGCTACAGATTTTTTAAGATTTAAATGTGATCGGCAAAAAAGCACAAAGTTGATTTTCCCAATATTCTTAAAACCGGGGTTCTCAGTTTCTGATAATACAATCCAAGATTTCCCTAATTGGATCGTTATTCGTTACGAGAGATTTTTATTTAATTTTCGATCTAGCAGACTGGAAGATTCTGACAAACTCAAACTGTATCGGAATTAGCGTCCTGTGGCGTGAAACACAATCAATATTCCCTTGTCGGCAACTCATTCCAATGTTTCCACTTTTGCCTCGTAAATGTTTTTCCGGGAACTCCTAAATTGGATCACGGTACGTTATATCGTTTGATTTTGCGATCCACTTATAGTTTTTCGCCTTTCGATTCTAAAAACTGCATACGGAAGCTACTAAATCGTATCACGATTCGCAAACGAGATCTCTTCTCAAGATCTCGACCAAGCCGAGTGAAATCAACGCCACACATTTTTAAGGGTTAAACGTGATCGGCAAAACCACACAAAATTGATCTTTCCCATAGCGCAAAACGGGTCGTCCAGTCTCTAAAATTGCAATCCAACATTTCCAAAATTTCGATCGTGATTCGATACATTAATTAAATGGAGATTTTTATTTAATTTTTGATCCAGAAGACTGGAAGATTCGGGCAAAGTCGAATCTGTACCGGAATTAGCTGGCTAAGCAAAGCCGCGCTTTATCCTTGAATTCAGGAATTCGAACAGTCATTGATTATGGCTTCCGTAAGCGTTATCCGATAACGAGGAAAGTTCGTTGGCGGCTTTCAAGGGCCGTGTGTTGGGTGCGCCGTAGGCGGGACCTGATAGTTCGAGGTAGCCCGATTTGTCAGTCTCGGCCTCGCGCGTTTATGACCATGCACAATTAACGATGCCGAGGTCAGCGTGCCCGGAGCGCGGCCGGTATCGTGGCTAGGTCAAAGGGTTAACGATTTTCGAAGCCTCCCCGTGCAGCTTGGATCATCGGTGGTGAGAGAAAGGCCTGCACACCGGGAGAACTACGGCTGTGGGCACAGCAACGAAGCCCCGACAGCCTGCTCGTGCTGACCTACAGTATAAACAGCAACGCTGATGTGAGATATCGCTAAACGGCGCCGACACGCACGTCGCTACGAGGATTCGACATCGGAGAAATTTATTGAAATTCGATGAATAAACGGGAAAACATCGGATACAACAATTACCTTTATTTATTTAAAAAAAAACGTGGATAGTTTATCGAGAAGAAAAATTACGTTTTATTTAATTTTCTGGATATGAAAATCTGGATATGAAAATATTATTTCCGAGTTCAGCAAAATTTTCGATAGACGAAAATACATTGTTTTAAGGTAGTACTAGCGCAATGACTGACGCCGCCTAAGTTTGAGAGGAATAAAAGAGAATTACAAACACTTCTTGATCGGATAAAAATCTGAAAAAAAT
>JAPYZC010004090.1:0-10863 GCA_030522665.1 Ichneumoninae sp. A BG-2022a
TAGCTGGTAAGATAAATCTCGAATCGGCGAATGTGCTTACAAAGTGCGGCTTCTCGATATCTCGTGTTAGAGATCTGTATATAATTTTTACTTTTTTTTTTTATTAACACTTATATTTTTTATAAGATCCACTAATATTTTTTACAAGTTCCACTTCTGTAGCATTCACTGTCGTCGAAGAGTGCAGCGCGTCGCTAAAGCAGCCGATGCCTACTACGTTCCGGGTACTAAAGCGCACTGCGCGAGAACGCGAAAAATCTAGAGGAAGTCGGTGGCAATACAATGACGGCAGAAATATGGCAGTATAGCCATAATCTAACGTCTTCCTGCCGTTACTGTGTCACCAAAATCTTAACAGCCTCGAAAAGAAATAGGTGGGGACTACAGCGTTTGACTTTTGTTTTTCGTTCTGTATATACCGGTGTGTACGTTGGACGACATTGTCTCGATCAGTCGCGATCCCGCTCTTTCGCCGAACGGTACAGAGTTAAAGCAAAAAAAAGAGTGTTAGCCAAAGTTGACAAAGTAAGTGCTCGAGTTAATGCCTAAACATCGAAAAATCTGGTAAGTATACTATTAATAATGTCAGTATATAAATCAAGAAAGACTACTGAAATATTAATAATAGTTACAAACACAACTTTGCTGATAAGACAAATCGACAATTTATCATTCTCACGCGGGATTTTCGAGCGTTTTATCTCACTCTCCAGCGTCTTTAATTTTGCTGCTATATTCATAAAAACTTTATTTCATCTAAATGATCAAATAAAAGTTTATTTTATTTAGATCAAATAAAAGTTTATTTTATTTAGATCAAATAAAAGTTATTTAACTGATATCTAAATGTTTTTTCTGTCGCCAAATTGAAATACGCAGTATAGTAATCCTATGTACAAAGTACAGTGAAACGTGGTTGCGTGAATAAATAGCCGGGTTAGATCGCTTCTCCTTCTGGGTAACTCTAGTAACGTTACAAACACGAATAAATCGATCTATATATACGCTATGTATGCGGGGATATACGGGCGAGAAAATGAATAGAGGTCGATGGGGCATCGATATCTGTGTTATATTATATACCTACCCACATAGCATATTTCTGAAATGTTTGCAAAATATTTTTTTGAAATATTTCGCAAAAATATTTCAGAAATATTTCGCAAAAACGTTTCGGAAACATTTCGCTAAAATGTTTAAAAAACATTTTACAAATATTTTTAAATGTTGGTAAAATATTTAATAGATACCTTCCTGAAATATTCAAGAAATTATCAATATTTCAGTGCTGTAGATATCCATGTACATGTAACTGAAATATTTTTTTATCCGCTCATAAATCTTATATTGAAATGTTTCAAAAATATTTCGCAAACATTTTTTTGAAACATTTCTTTGTTTTTAAAACATTTTACAAATGCGCTTGAGGCACGCGCAGACGACGCTTATAACATGTAGTGTTATGACATTAAATGTTATAACAATGTGACATAGTGTTAAACATTAATGTCATACATTAAATAGTCGAACTATATTCAAATATATCCACGAACATTCTTTTTCGGGCCTTCTGAACATAGTTCACTACACACCTGCTAATATTCGCTTTCAAAATATTTTTTCACCGTTCCAAAAATTTTGAAAAATCGAGAAATAAGCTAAAAAGTATAGCTGAGTACAAGTTTATGATAACTGTTATTTATTGACTGCACAACACGCTCGGATAGCGGATCGGAACGAACATTAAAAAAAAGACTGCGGGCTGGAATATGCTAGACATTCGTCTCTAATGGGACGGATGTTCGAATGGACATTTTTTGTCTTACGTTTTGAGCCTACCATAGTTCTCTTGACTACGATGAACGAAACGATGAACCGAACTTAAACTAATTTCAGAGCTCTTGATGCATTCATTAACTAATAAGACAGTGCATATTTGATCAGTTTGTAAGAAAAACTATAACATTTACTTTTCTTTACTTTCTTTCTAGTAAATATCGTTCAATACAATGCCCCGTTGTTAGACGAAATCCCGTCGTAAAAGGCCATTCAATATTACACCGACGAAATCACATGACCGGAAAGCCGTCAAGATCTCGCTAAAGAAATTCGTCGACGAAAGCACTTTAGGAATGTGTCTCAACGGCAGCGTCAAAGAATACACAAAGAAATCAGGGACAACTGTCAGCCAAGAGTGTTTTCTCAACGGTCTCGATCGCCATCGCAAGAAAATAATAAAAATCGCACTGCAGAAGTTCAAGAATTGACGAACAGTACAACACAAGTCTTGAATTCAGCATGCGATCTGTCTGCCGAGCTAATTTGTGCATCTGCATCTGAGGCCTTGAATCATTCGGTATGTGGTCTTTAAGATTACAATTCCTGCATCAAATCGAGTTACAAAAATGAAAATAAATGTTTCTTGTTTTCAGGTACAACCCGTTCTGTGTATTGAACCAAACCGTTCCGTGTCTTTGCAGACACATGTACTTGCTTCGCCAAACACATTCTGTTCTGATGATCGCTACCTTGACGATAACGCTGAAGATTTAAATCACTCGTCATCATCATCATCGTCTGAGGTTGAGGACGACACTCGGACAATGAGCTTTCCTGAACAGCTTGCAAGATTTTTCGTTAAGCATTCGATTAGTATCCAGGCGGGCGATAACCTTCTCCACCTGCTTAGGTCCCATGGGTGCTTCCACAATTTGTCAAAATCGACCAAATCATTGTTGCAAACTCCTCGCGAACGAGTACAATTGTTGAACATGCCTCCGGGCGAGTATCTAGATTTGGGATTTGAGTCAGCCGTAATTAATGTTCTCAACCTTGTAGAACCGAAAAAGATGCCACTTATTCTACACGTCGATTTCAGTACAGAGGGTGCGAATCTGGATAATTCGGGGAATAATCAAGTCTGGCCAATCCAGTGTAGGATCGCGAACATTCCCAATAGTTCCGTCGAAGTAATTGGTATATATCGAGGAATCAAGAAACCGAATAGCGCAATGGTATTCTTCCAACCATTTGTAGAACAAGTGACTAAGATCATGCACAATGGCGGAATAACGTTCAATGGATCGAGAATACCCATCACTTTGAGAACGTTCATTGCAGACGCACCAGCTCGAGCATATATATTGAATCATATGGGACACACTTCTCATAATCCATGCTCAAAGTGCAAAATATCCGGCGAAACGATAGATAAACGTTCGACACTTCAAGGCACCGATTTTGTACCGCGAACGGATGATGAATACAGAAAACGAGTAGATGATGATCACCACAAGGAGGGTGAAAGTCCTCTATCTCACCTCAATATGGGTATGGTGTCACAAGTTCCATTTGAATATATGCACCTTGTTTGCCTCGGTGTGGTCAAAAGACTATTGATGGCTTGGGTAGAAGGAAAATTCTCCAATGAAAGTAGGCTCTCCGCTCATGATATAGATCTTGTATCGACGAGGTTGGAACACCTATACGATTATTGCCCTCAAGAATTTGCGCGACGACCTAGAAAGCTCAGTCTTTATTCTAAATATATGGTTACCGAGTTTCGCGAGTTTCTTTTGTATACTGGGCCGACAGTTCTACTTGGAATCTTAAGCGACGATCTATACAGTCACTTTTTACTTCTTCACGCTTCTATTCGGATTCTGGCGTCGATGCAGCCGTCTGACGAACAACTGTTTTATGCCAAAATGGCACTCCGCATCTTCGTTCAGCGAAGTTCAACCTTATACGGCTCAGCTTTCGTTAGCTCCAATGTGCACGGACTGTTACACATTGTTGATGACTGCAAGCTGCTCGGACCACTTGATGCATTTTCAGCCTTCCCATACGAAAATAATATGAGATTGATTCGGAAATATTGCAGAAAACCAAATATGGTCTTGTAACAAATTGCCAACAGAATGGCAGAGCATGCTCAGCTAATTGGCTTGGTTCATCATGAACAGTGCAAATCGATCGTTGCACTTAATCCGCATACTGGCGGACCACTTCCAATAGCAGTGGCTGAAAACGCAATCATTCAATATCGTCGATTGAAGACTCCACACTTCGTCCTATCTTTGTTAAAACGCAATAGATGTTGCATACTTCGAGATTCGACAATTTGCATAATTGAAAACATAGTCATTCATCAGGCGGTTCATTACTTGGTAGTCAAAAAATTTAATAGAGTTGATGACTTGTACAACGTAGCTTTGCCTTCATCCTCAGTTGGATTTTTTAAATGCGCTGCACTTCAAAGAAATCACTCATTTATTGAATTCAACGAGGTACTCAGCAAATGTTACCACATGCCTTATTGGCTGTCGCATCATTTCGACGCACATGGCAAAGAGAAGCAGCCCGAAGGTGTCTTCGTAGTAGCTGTAATGTCAGCCAATATTAATAACTGAGATCGTTGAAGATTACTAGCCGACTACCAAGAGAAACAATGGAGATATTGTATTTCGTGGAGAAAAAACCCCAGGATCGAGCGACGATCGGTATTCTCGGGAAGGAAAAAACCTCTTCCAAGGAAACGACGGCGACGGAACATCGGTTGGACAATTTTTTACTTCGGTAAATTTACATTTAGTTTCTTTGCTTCAATTTTTTACAGAACGTTTTGAAAGTGATAATTAGCAAAAAAAAAAAATATCTTTTTCATTCTAGCGCGGGAGTTCCTATAAAAGAATTTTTTCAATAGAATTTTATATACAATATTGCTCAAGATGCTCGAATAACCGAAGTTCCGGCTCTGGTGCGTTTCATTATCCAACATCTTCCCCACATATCCAAAAAAGCGACAAACCCGGAATACCGGATTCTTCATCCTTACGCGTGTTCAAGCGAGGAAGAATATCTGGATTATATATTAACGTAGGAAAGCCGCTCTCGAGGTAAATTTATCAACATTCTTAACGAAAAAAATGTTTATATCGTCGTATAGCCTAATCAAACCTAATTTTTTTCCTTTTTTCTCGGCAGTGGTACTCCTCAAAACAAGCGAAATCATTTCTCAAGAAAAAAGGCATTTCTGATGAAGCCCAATGGAGCGTGAACGAGATAATGATATGGTCGCGTGGGCGCGGTCACACGCCAATCCATTTGATCCCGACGGTTGGTCTCAATTCTCGACAAACCGGTGAAAAATCATTGAACAAATCTACCGGGTGACGCATTGGAAACGAGTTTCTGCACATTTACAGAACCTTCGGCTCTGTTCGAATTCCTGAAAACGGCCAATGAAACTAAAATCTCATTGGGCATCGAGACGTTAAATCGACACCGAGATTGAGATAATAGATGTCGAAAGTATTTACGATAATACGACAAACGCAGGAGCTTCGAGATTGAAGTAAGGAAAGCCGGAAATGAAATCCATAATATCGGTATACCGGAAAAACATAGTTTCCTTGCAATCTTACGTTTCCGATACAGCAAGACGAAGCGGTGAATAAGAAGCACCGCTTTTCATGCACGTGTTACAAAAATGATATTTTTAATAAATATTATTCGCGACAAATATTACTATTTATAATAAGTATTGCTTTCGATAAATATTATTTTTTATCAATATAGATATAGAGACACACATTATTATGCAAAGATTGAGCTCAAAAAATTATTATTTGTCTTTTTTCAGAGCATCCGATATAATAACGCTGGAAGACCTTCGCGACACTATTCTTAATCGTGAAGAGTTCGACGTATTCACGAACGAGGGTTTCGGCTCGCACCACTGTCCCGAAGATTAATGCATTTTTAATATTTCTTTCCACGTACGATATACTTGTGTTTTTAATTGTTTATTTAATCATTTACGTGCGCAGTTTTCGTCTTTCCTCTGTCCTTAACTTCCAAACGATTCAAATAATAATAAAAAGAGGTGAAAATTCTGAAAAATTCAGAGACCGACCTAAAAGTACAATTTCTATGATAACTTATAGATAAAAATTGGTTATAAATATCCGTGTCATTGTTATAGCTAAAAGAAGACATTGCGATTTTGTGAAAAAATAGTTTCCGGTACGTAAAGACTAAACTGACAAATCGAGACGCTTAATCGTTTACGAGCTTTAACGTTAATTCCCGTTGATCCGGCTGTTTTGCGAAGCCAATCTTGCCACCTCATTCTTGTCGAAGCACAATATTCAAATCTGAGAAGACAACGTGAATCATTGAAAAAACAAATTAGAGCAGAGATTGTAACCTTTCATTTATTCTAAAGAATCTAGCTGCATCGGCGAGCTTCGCGCGCTCAAGAATAGTTTAAGGTGGGTGTAATGGCAAATAATATCATTTTTTTAAACTCCCGCCACGAGTTTCCTTATTTTCCTCCGATATTTTCGAATATTTTTATCATGGATTTTTTTAGGTAGGACATTTTGAGATGTTATTTTTTTACTTTCGACGCGTGACGGTGGTTTGGAATAAGTCTCGCTACAAATGCATTGTAAAAATAAAATAAATAGGTTCTTAAAAATACGAATAAACCTTATTTCAATGTATTATAAAGAAAAAAAACGTATCTTTTTATATTGCCCTGATTTCCTGTAGAGCAGAGAACTAACGACAAACTGTCTGAATGTGCCGTAAATTAAATATACAAGACACAGTCAATCTGCCTTTAGTATATCGCAAGTTTGCTGTACACATAATGTAGTGTAATGCCACCAATGTGCCTCTATCCTGCTGCAAATTTACGCAAAAGTGATATGGCAACATGTTACTAATCTGCCTGTATACGTAGCCATACATTTATTGATTTCATGTACTACAAAATGCGCCACAGTGCCGCAAGCTTGCTGCACAAATATTACGATACGTGCCGCCAACGTACCTCGTGCCTGTCATTACGACATACCAAAGTTAACTCATTGTGTGCTACTAGAATATGGTTTAAATTTGGCGGTACTGTGCCGCCCCGTAATGTCCCATCAAGTGCCGCCATAATGCAGCTTTATGGCGACGCAGAATGATGGTTACATGTGGCACGATGTACGACTGCCGGACGCAATCATGCCACTATTATGCGGCCAAATGTCCAGCTGGGGATGATACTGCCTCCAAGACACTCCTCGAGTCGGAAAAAACTACAAAACCCGAACCTTCTAGCCTCGATATCCATGACAGCGTCTCGGCAATAGCCATAGCTTCCGCCGTAAAAATCGACGAAAACCCCGCCGATCTAAAGCTCAAAGCCTCCTGATCAGATGCCCTAACAGATGCAAAGCCAACAAAGTTGTCCCCTGGTACTTTCGAACCATCCGTATAAAAACATTTCGAATTACACAAAATTTCCTTGAAGACGTCCTCGAATACACGGACTGGGTCTCTAGCTTTCTGAATGAGTTGGCCTTCCTTAAAGGAGACAGATGGACGAAAAAAAATTGACTCGTAACTAAAACTATAGCAAAGGGGCTTCCCGGAAGATGCCAGAAGGTGAACAATTCTATTGAGATCACGGAAAGATTCAATTAACGGAATATTGCCCTCACGATTAATCGTCGCCGGATTCTCCTCAATTTGGACTATCTCATCAAGAATAGAAAATAGCTCATGGTCACAGTTATTGGTATATGTCCTACTTAAAAAGTTAGTACCTAAATATTTAAAACGGAGCGAAAGGGGAGGAAATTTAGCCTCTGCCAAAATAACGTTTGTAGGAGTAGAAGCTCTATATCCCAGAGCCAATCGTAAGGCCTTATATTGTAATCTTTCCAGCTGAGCTGATTGTTGTATGGATAATTTATGGAAGAGAAACCCTCCGTATTCTATTCTAGATCGCACGAGCGCGGTATACAGGCGCGTCAAAAGCACAGGATCTGCGTCCCACCAAGTGTGTCTCAAGCAACTGAGAACCTTCAAACGATTTTAACAACATTGAATAATATTCTTTATTTGAGCGCCCCAGCCAAGATTTGCCTGAAATTGCAACCCAAGAAAACGAACTAACCTACATTCTCTGATGATCGTACCCTTAAATCGGAACTGACGAGTCCCTTGATTATTCGTCTTGCTTTTGTCAAAAATAATAAAATTAGTTTTTTCGGGGGCCAAAGTCAAACCAATTCGGTCTAACAAACTGTCAACATTGTTAAGACAACTTTTGATATCGTTTATGGCAAGTCGAATATTCTGGGAAGGAGCGTAAATCACAACATCATCTGCATACTGGAGCAACTTGCATCCTGGGCTTATCGTCAACTCCAAATCTATTACATATATGGCATATAACAGTGGGCTCAAAACACTGCCCTGAGGGAGTCCTCTGAAAACCCAGCGTGTTTCATCAATATCACCGAACTTAAATGAAAGCGACCTGCAAGATACCAAGTTAAAAATAAAAGCCAGAAGATTGCTTGGAAACCCAAGTTCCCTGAGCTTGTCGATCAGAACATCCGCAAGCACATTATCATAGGCCGACCGTATATCCAAAAAGACAGCCGGTACTACCGAATTCGATTTAAAGGCCCGAATGACCTCTGCATATAAAAGTGACAAATTATCCGCACATGATTTCGACTTGCGAAATCCAAATTGCGAGCTAGGCAGTTTATTATAATACTCCAACCACCAACAGATTCTGTAATTTATCATCTTCTCGAACACTTTACAGAGACAGGGAGCCAATGAAATAGGTCTAAATTTCGAATTATCACTCTTAGGTATAAAAAAAATATTGTATCTACGCCATTCCTCTGGAAAGGACTGAGTTGCAAAGAACTCGTTGTAAAGTTCCAATAAAATGTCTTTAGCTACTTTAGGCAACAGGGAAATAATAAAATAATCAATTCCATCAACACCAGGACTAGATTTTACATTCACCTTGGAGATAGCAAGGTCCAGTTCGGGTTCCGTGAAAGGTAGATCCAGGAACAGATCCTGACCAGGGTTATAAAAGGAAGGGGTTGACACCTTTGCCCATGGTGGACAAAGTTTTTCAATCATAGCTACCACATTCATCATTTTTTCTTCATTGTACTCATTAGCATTCTCTTTATAGTTAAATCTATTTTTAAAACATCTAATTTTTTTCCACAAATATGTGGGATTGGTGTACCTGGATAAACCTTCACAGAACTGTTTAAAGTTTTCTCTTTTAATTCTACGAAGACCAAATCTCGCCATGGCTTCTGCCTTCTTAAAAGCCTCAAAATTCGTACGTGTTGTAGCAAACTTGAATTTCAAAAACGCAGCTCTTCTGAGCCGGATCAATTTGTCACACTCCTTAGTCCACCACGGACATGGCGGACATCTCTCGACTGTGTCCGGCCGACCTAGGTCACCATGTGCTTTAAAACATGAACGCGGTGTGGCTTGGTGAATACAATCCTCTAATAATGCAACAAAAGACGAGTATTTAGTTTGAGCATCACAATACCTAAAGTCAGAATTAAGAATTTCTTTTAACCTACTCTCAAAGTTTTTTGAAAATTCCTCCCACTTCGTATTCCGTGTATAAAGCTTTTTCGAGGATCTATGTCTTCGACTAGATAACGTGCAACAGTCCAGTTGCAAGAAAATCGGGAAATGGTCACTACCCCATGAGCTATCACCTACCACCCAATTATAAGATAACGCCGATTGACTGTCAACAAAGGTAATATCAATAGCTGAGTCCGTGTTATAGGCACCACTATGATACGTAGGCTGTCCCCCATTCAGGACGCAAATATCGTAGGGCTCAATACCGTCAACTATCCCTCGACCAAACACACACTCACGCATATCTCCCTATAACGCATGATGGGCATTGAAATTTCCACCTATTAAAAACTTACCATTAAACTGGGAAAAAAAACTTGTCCATTCACGAGCAGTTATATTCGTGCCGCTGGGCGGTCTATAACATGACACAATCAACAATTTTCCATCCTTGAGATCCAGTTCCAAAGCGCAAACCTCAAGTTTACCATTGCAGTTTCGAAGATCTTGGATGACTCTGTACCTCAGAGTATTTCTAACTAAAATAGCGACGCCCCCACCTTTCCGGTCTGGACGATCCCTCCGTACAACATCAAATCCCCTCAGACAAAATGCGTCTCCTGAACGGAGCCAAGTCTCTGTTAACAAAAAAATATCAATATTACGCGAATTGTACTGGAGCTCGGGTACTTTTTGCCTGATGCTTTGAGCATTCCACTGAACAACTCTAAGCTTCGCAGAACAGCTATCCGTTGTTGATGTGAAGGTGAAGTCCAATGGTTTTCATTATCCTCTCCAGTAATAATGTAGCATTTTCGTCAGCCGTCAGCACTCTTGAGATGCCACGCAGTCCATCCATGATTTCTTTGGATAGTTTCGGTTCGTCGTCGCAAAGTAACTCCATGAACTGATCTCGATGACGATCATCTCGTTTTCGTGAATCGTTATGACCTTTTAGTAAGGTCTGACCCGACGAGTTCCCTTTGGTATAACTAGGTTGAGAGTTCCTGACTAATTGTGGCACGTACGTTGTATTCAAAGGTTGCTTTCCCCTCGGCAGTGATGGGAAATTCTCAACGGTTCTCATCGGTGCTTTTGGCTGTTGAATGATGCCTTCAAATTGTCTCTTCGCGTGAAGATAAGGCAGGTTATCGTACGCCATGATGCGATTTATCTCCTTCTCTTTACACAAAATGGGACATCTTCTATCCAGTGTACTATGATTGCCTTGGCAGTTGATACAGTGAGCATCACGTTCGCACCTTTGACCTATGTCAAGATGATGAGGATCTCCGCAGTTCAGACAGACCTGCGGCTTCGAACAATATTTCTTGCCAGTTGCCCATCGTCTCTCGTAGCGATCGGCCGTGTTTACACAGAGCGGTGTAATTAAGTGCGAGCGTGCTGTGCGTATGAAAACAGAGCAGTTAGCCC
>JAPYZC010004091.1:0-12211 GCA_030522665.1 Ichneumoninae sp. A BG-2022a
AAAATTGCAAATCAACCTCACCGAAAGTTTAATCGCGAACCGAGCAAATTGTTTAATTAAAATGACTTCCGTGCCGTGGTTCCCAGCTCATTCCCATTAAAGCACGTGTTTAGACGCACTTGAGTGTGTCTTCTAATAATTAACCCGACGCTCTTATTAAATATTTATAGTGGTTATTAAGCCAACCGCGCAGCCGGAGTCACACCGCGGAGATTAGCGAAACAGAATAAAGGTACAATGCGTTCGCGTTTGTACGGGTGAGGGGGTGAAACAAGCCAGCAGGCTCGAGGAATACATACGCGGAAAATGCACTCTAATCTCCCTTTCCCTCCAAGACGTCCTCTCATGCTTTCTCTCTCCGTGTCTACACACTGAAGTTTGTCCTCGCTCCAGCTCCAGATGCCTGAAAGTGGTACAAGCAGAATTTTACCTTTAACACGGTACCGTCGCACTGTGCTCTCCGCGCGAGTGCTGTTCCGAGAGTTCCGCGTATCCGCCGAGGCCCGGCGACATGCTACGCGTTTTCTCTGCGTGTCTCGTTTATGTCTATTTTTTTTTCTCTGTTTACAGAACGAAGGAGCGAATTCGCATCTTATTCGAGGAAATATGGCTGCAGAAGGGAGATCTCAGGTACGTTTCTGCGTTAAAAAAAAAGAAAATTTTCCGTCCTAAAACTATTTATATGCCGGTCTCGAAACGAGCGAATTACTATTTGCATATCGCTGACAGAAGGGGCGAGGCGAAGGAGGCGGAGGTCGAGGTACGACGGTGAAAGAGAAGAGCGCTCCCTTCGCCGCAGCGCTTTAAATTTCTATCGAGTTTTCGAAAAGCTTCGAGGCACCGTTCGCCACGAGGATTTCGTTGTACACGGGGATATGAAACTCCGAGAGTTGTGAATTTTTCCTCAAAGCTTTTCTCGGGAGATTCGCCCTGACTCCTCCGCGATCCTTCTGGTCACGGTTGCTCGACCTCCCGCTCGTCTTCCTCCTCCCCCGCGGCGAAAAAAGAACGTCCATTAAGCTTCGAATATTCTCGCGGCTCATCGATTTAAAACTTGCCACCGGGGAAGTTTGTCGCGAAGCTTCCCGTCGGTCGCCCGATCGGCGACGAGTTTATACGGAGAAAGGTAAACATATAAGGGACACGAGAAGAGAGAAGAAAAAAAAAACATGTTCAGCCGGTAAAGCCCAACAGCGAGAGGAGACTTTGTCGGGGAATTTCTCGACGGCGCCAAAGTCGGCGGACACTGTTAGAGCGTGACAGTGAATAATAAGCCTCGTGTTCCGAGGTCGTGAGTTTGTGTTTTGCATATATCGAGGCAACACCTTCTCGGTTGCGGCTCGATAAACAGCTGATCGAATTAACTAACCGCACTCGAGATTTGGCGCCGTTTAACTTGGCGACGAGGGGGGGGGGGGGGGGGGGGGGTGTACATCTTAGGGACAACTTGCGACAGAAACATTGTCGTTGTTCAAGCTCGAACTGTTAAAGCCCAGTTTAACCGTATCAAGGATTCGGGAGTTTCGGACAAGGCCGGGAAGGGTTATGCCGAGCTTCAACTCCAAGTTTCGCTTGGCATGCTGGCGTGCAAATCGCGAGGGCGAAGTCAAGGATAGAGAGGGCCCGGAATATAACCGATCCTAAGTGAATGTAAAGTTATCCCTCGTTGCGGGGGCGGATCGCGGTTTCAAGTTTGGCCGTTATTGATATGACTCAGTCATGATATCGGGAAACACGGGGAGGAATATAGGAGGATGTGTGTAGCAGGCGATGTATGAGTCTTGAATAATTCGCTAGCGGGAGACCCTGATTTTCATTGTCTCGCACGAAGTCACATTCAAGCTCGCCGACAATGTAAGGAGCCGGAAGGTCGTCATGGGCACAATGCGGTGCAGATTATTCAGTGGAAATCGGAGGTCATACGAGCCCGATCCTCCTCGTAGGGCAAATCGGGACAAAATCGATTGTCCACGATTTATGGAGCTGTGCTATTTTGTACAGTAACCAAAGTTTATGAACAATATTATGTACAAGTGAGGTAATAGTAATTTACAATACTAGGGCGAAAAAACTTTTCTTACACGCGTGAGTTTGCAATACGAGGTGAAGGCGAGGGTTGCAATTATATTAGTTAAGAAAACGTTTATCGCAGGAGTATCTTGCAAATTTGGGTTTCTTGTACATCTTGGTATCTTGGATTTCTTGGTATCTTGGAAAATGGGGATTTTACACACGCGAAAAGTGCGTACACCTGCCACTTTCGGACCGAATGAAGTAAAATATTTTTGCCTTCCTGTGAAGTAAGCGCAGAAAGGCACTTTTTCGCATCGTCTGCGAGTTTATGTTTGTATATTTTCTCGCACTAGTGCGAGAAAGTGCCTTTCCGCGAACACTTCCCAAAAAACGAAAAGCGTGGGTTTCGTGAATTTGTAAGAAAAAATTATGTGAACGGCAGGGACGTAAAAAGGGGAGTCCTGACTCGTGTAAATATCGCACTCGTCATGAACTCGTGCGGCATTTTCACACTCGTCAAGAACTCCCTTTCTACTTATACAAATAACTTTTACACAAGCAGTAAGGAGCATATTGGGATAGAGGTGGTCGGAGGTACGTATAATATTTAAAAAATGGGCTACCCAGACAGTTTATTATTCATATGGGTTTTGCATATACTCAGCCAACATTAGGAACTATTGTCGAAAGTACGTTTCGTCAATGGTCATTTACCATATAAAATAGTGTAGGTATCGGTAGGTAAAATAGGTAGGTGCTCTCGGCTTCCGTGGCTTTGAAGGAAACTCTTCAACCCCCTAGTCGCGAATGCATTCGGTGTCGAGACTAATGACCCATTAAACTAATCAAACAAACTTGTTCAAATGTTTGTCCAGCACGGTGACTGTGGCGAATGGAATTGACGCCAGAATTACCGCCGCCTTTACCTACACGCGTTCCATCGGCAGTGACATTAATACCGTCAAATTGTACTGCACCGAAAGCGAATCCAGAGTTTTTAATGTTTTAATCACCGAGAGACAGATGAATTGATATTCAATCCATCAGCGAGCGAGATAACCCCTTCATGAACGTTTTTCTGCGGGCCAATTACGCCTCATAAAACTGGATATAAAATTTTACGTCAAAAGCGAACTTTATACCATTAATTTTCTGGCAAATTCGGTGGCACAATATTCGGTCGAGCGTTCGTAAAACTCACCTCGGTGGATGACAGAAAAAAGTATCCATTCGCGAAAAGCCAATAACAAAATTGTATCTCTTTTTTTTGGGCTGTACCACGTTCCACGCCGAATCTCGGTCGGAGATATAAATGTTTTAATGATTTTTCACATATTTTTTTTCTCATCAATCCGGTCGAACGATATTTCACAGTGGAAAATCCTCGTACTTCACTCGTGTACACTATGTTACGGTGGACAACGGTAACGCACAGACCGTGTTACGCATAGTGTTCCACATATATCCGGCTAAGCCCCGTACTCCCGCGCCGGACATATATTCCGGTACGCTAGTCACCGGCGATAATGCGCGTTCCACATATTCAATAGAGTACGTACACGATCGGTACGATGCAGCGACGCTCAACTTCCGGAAGATCAAGATAACAACGTGCTAGCGAGATCAGTCGGGAATTCCGCAGAGAGTCATCCGGCATATAGGTGGGGATGTGTGGACCAGGGATATTGTCTGGATTCTCGCAGGGTGAAATCGCTCGAACAAGCAATTGCAACCAGCAGTTGAGGCAGTGAAGCAAGTTCGGATTCAGCGGAGCGTTGCTAATCGCCTGCGGAGAGGGAGATAGAGGAACGGACTGGGAGAAGAGAGAGGATTCTCCAGCTCGATCGTTATGCGATATTCGAAAATTTTTCGTAGTTACAAGTTCCGAGTTATTTTATACCATCTCTAGTAGGGTATCTCCCGGTCCCGCTGCGTTCTCCCGCTCACGGAGACTCGAGTAGATAACCGGAATGTGATTACACTCGGTAGGAAATGCCCGTGGGGCACGATCGTGTTTTTCGCCATAAAAGTAGATTCTAGGTGCAGCGCAGTGAGAGGAAGGGAAAGCGAGTCTAGTAATTCCGGTAACCCGGGGGACTCGCCATAGCTATCTACATACAGCGTACGCGCGCCTACACACGCTGTGAACATGTAACGTAACGTGCATGTGTATACCAATCATTGTGGTAAGTGTCGGTGAAACTGGTTGTACAGCCATTCGGATAGTACCTCGCGTTACGCACAACGGGCTCCATAGAGCTTGTATTATAATTACCGAGAGATACCTTTAAGGGACTCGTTGCTGTCAGACTCACGCGGCGCGGCATGTCGGTCCGACTTCCGTGAGCGGTTGAGGATCGTCGAGCGGTTGAGGACTCGGCAGTATCGTATCCAATACTTATCACACCCATCACCAGAAGATCTACATTTTTCCGAGTTCGAGACTCCGGGGTATGAGTGTAAGCTTGAACTTTGGTAGTTCAACCGTCGTTAATGGATAATCTGGCAGGTTCGCTCACCGCTACTCGGACACGAGTAGCGGTACCTACTTAGCAGCAAAGTGCAGTGGCCGGTCGGAACGGATTGCGAAGCAGCAAAAAAAGCTGGAAACAGGGAGGTTGAGAGGTCGTCCTGTTGAAAAGAGAGTGGAAGAAAAAAAAAACGGGGGCACGAGATCTCACGTTGCAGCCGTGCTTCGTTGGAGATTCCAATTGGAGGCTTCCGAGGTCCGGAGGGTCACCGACGCTCTACCCGAATGAAATTAAGGAAGCTCAATACGGAATTAGGACGGAGTTCGAGGATTTATCAAGGATTACCTCCTGCACGCCGGTTGCCTACCACCGGCAGGGGCGAAAGGAGGGAGGGGCTGTGCAACCCGTAGTCTCATCTCTTGCTCGCCTCTCCGACGATCCTGGAGCAACCAAGTCGATCTCACTATCATCCGTTCTCTGAACCCAACTCTCCTTCTATGTGCTATCTATTATCCACATACACACATACGGAGACAAACACGTACACACGAACGTGGCAACTTTATGTGGGTTAAGTAGAATCATGGTCCGTGTTCGGCTCAGAGGATTTAAAGGTCGTGTTTAATCAGGATTACATAAACCAATCGCGTATGCTTGTCTTGGACAAAGTATGTTGGGCCACGTGTCAGCGAAATTTTCCGGTTTATATGCGTTATTATTTGGAATTGAGGGCAACGTGTCAACATTGGTCACTTGTACGCATTATGGAATCTTGTCACTGTTTGCAGATGGGAAGCATAGCGTTAAGAGCATGTGTGACGTTCTCAGCGTGTCTGTCTCTCTCCGCCAGGATCGCTATTGATGTTGTCTCTCTCGCATTCCACAGTGTTTCACATGGTCTTAAAACGTCAACAATGCTTGGGATACTAGACTGGTTCATAAACTATTTATTTAACTACCTGTCGCCAGGACATTGACCTGTCTTTTGATCTACACATATAAAAACCGTATGATAGTACTTTGCGATACTAGTGCGTAAAAGCGGACTTTTGGCGAAGGTTGGGAAGTGGCTGCACGCGCCGGATCTGTTGTAGCGCGAAAGTAGGCGAGTGCGGCCACTTCACAATCACCGTCGGGAGTCGGCTTTTACGTACCAGTATTACATACTACTTTTTGTGACGAATCCGTGAAAGGTGCCAGGTTATTTTGCTGGCCGGGCGCGACAATAAAGGAAAACCCGACGGATGTGCGCATGCGTACAGTATTTACGATACGGTTCTGAGTACTTATGCAACACTTCGGGTATGTATACAACGCTTCGACTATTTATGTAATGCCTTCTCGAAAAAGCGCCACTTTATGTCGCGGCCGGCCCGCACATAAACTGACACTTTTCATGCATGAGTTACAAAAAAGTAATATAAAAGCAGATTGAAAAAAACACGCAATCGGTAGTTCGTAATGGAGTTCTGATCGTGGACAAACATGTCCACGTCCGCATATAAAAAGTTGCACGAACAATTCGAACGAGTTTCCAAAAAGCAATATAAAAGCAGATTAAAAAAAAACCACGCGATCGGTAGTTCGTAATGGAGTTCTGATCGTGGACAAACATGTCCACGTCCGCATATAAAAAGTTGTACAAACAATTCTATTTTGTCTGCGTCATACACTAAAAAAAAAAATTTGCTGCTTTTCAAGGCACAGATACCCTCTACAGAACACTTTTCACTTTTCACTTCAGGAATAAAAATGACACATACAGATTTGATCGGATTTTATTTAATATTTTTCAAGTATACTCTCCATGCATTAAGCGGATTAAATATTTTTCGTGTAATAGGAATACTGATGCATTTTTCCTCGTAAATGCTCTGTTGAAATAAAACGATATCGCAGAAGGCTTTCGTACACGAAAATCCCATTATGGACATAGGATTGGGGTACGAGGACGTCGAGTGGCTATGTAAACATCACGGTACGGTGAGTACCGAGCATTTTCGACCTAACGATTGGCGCCCGTTATGGACGTATAATATTCTGTGGGCTCGTGAAAACGCGCTGCTGAAAATACCGGCCAAATAACGTTAATGCCGGGAAAGGAAAAATCAAGTGAATCGAGTTTGTTGTTACCAGCATTTTGTACCCAGATAAAAAGGTATAACACAGTGAAGAAATATAATTTCTATAAAACCTATCGTATGGTTCTTTTTATATATAAAAAAAAATCTCATTATACATCGCCATGAGCGGATCGCAATCGGATTATCGAGGAGCATTGAAAACTCGTTGTGAATTCCCCGATTGGTAGATATACATATGATTGAGCAGTGAACCGATTTTTTTTTCGTGCACTCGCGGGAGCCGTGCCAATCGATCAGATTTTAATTGAACGTGTGATTGGTTACTCCGGAAAAAGACATCGATCTATTCGATTGGACTTCGAAAAATCGCAAAACCGCTGCACGCCTCACAATCGAACACTATAGCCAAAACCACGGTATGGTTATGGAGTTTAATTATTTCCTTTCGTTGCCGATCGTCCATAAAATGTCGATTGTTGCTTTGTGGAAGGAACTATGCACGAAAACGATTTTGTGGTTTTACGCAATGGACTTTCTATAGCGATCGTTATTTTTTATTTTATTCCTTTGTTCGCCATCCGCTTGCAGGAAATTTACAACGTGAATTCAATTATCCTTTTTTTTGGGGCGGGGGAGCGATGGGGTCAGACAGTGGCTCATCTGTATCTATTCGCCGGTAACTCGGCCTCTGCCTCTATTGTTCAACCTCCAATAATACCGTAAATACTCGGTAGTGTTTTAATTGCTCTTCCACAGAATGTATCCATAGGAACAATGTAGAGTTCCGCAAGGTCCGTTGTAACTCGTATCGTTCGTTAACGCGTACCCGCGATGTACCCTATACATTTCGGGGTTGATACACGCGAAGCAATTCAAGTCGACGCTGCAAAAAAGCAGGCTGGCCGTGGCGGTTCCCAGCCCTCGACCTGCCCAGAGAATTTGTGAGAGTCCAAGTATTGCTCCGCGGTGTGGCGCTCTTTTTTTTCTCTCGGTATTTGATATCCACTAGCGCCCTATATATTTTTGTCCCTTTCTCTATACTGTTCTTCCTTTTTCGCTGATTTATGCAATGCATTTACTCGAATGCCAACCGCATATAGTGTGTGTCTCGTCGCTCACCGGGAACGAGTTACTTCGTAAGATAATTGGAAAATTTTAACGCCACGCGTTTTCACAAACGAGATATATATATTTTTTTTATTCATCTGCTTTTTTTTGTACGACCGGGGCTTCATTGCGAAATCATCCTGAAAGCTCCGATACCGGTCCGGATGCCTTACTGCCTCGAGATACCTTCATAATAGCTAGTAGTTTAGATATGAGCGTTGAGAAACGTACAAGAGAGATGGAGGAGGAAGAGAGCGAGTAGACGGGCTTCTGATAAATGGCCCGATACATCAGTGCTGAACCGCTCCCGACTTGTACCTCATATTGGCCCGTAGAATATTATGGCGAACGGCGAAGCTCTGATGAATACCGAGAAACTCTTTTCAACTGTGAGCTCACGCGCCCTTATACGCGACCATTACGTGAGCATTATTTGAAAATGAAAAAAAAAACACACAGCTTACGTAGGTACGGGAGGTAACAAGAACGATTCAAACATACATCTTCCCTATCATCGGATACAGCTCCATACTAATCCGCTCATATCTGTCGAGCATCGATCGGCGCAGTCGACATCTAGATTGTAAAAAAGAAAAAAAAATGCTTCGCGAATAACCCATCTCTAAAGTATCGACTTTCCATCAAGGAGAGCAGAATTTTTTTCCTGTAAACGATAGCTTCAAAGTTCGATTTTTTTAAAAAAGAAACATCGACACATCAATTTCCATTTCTCCCCGGAGATGTCGAGCGTTGACTCTTTGATCGCCTTATTAAAAAAATAAATAAAGTAAACTCGCTTATTTCACGAACTTTATCGCGAAAAAGGCGTGTTTGACGCATGTGTGATGAGCGACGGGTGCGCACGCGCGCGCCGTCTTAAATCCCTCGTCTCCTACGGGCCTATGATCGGTATCAGTTTGTGCATAACTCCGCGGAAGAAAGCAATATCGTCTCGGTGGACTTCACCGAGAGTAATATAGGGCGAACCAGCGCGGCAAGAGTCGTCGTCTCTTTGCCGGTGAGTATCTCGGGGGCACAGGAGCTCACGTGCTACCACGCTTCGCGATGCTACGGAGTTTGTCTTGTAAGTTTACTAATCAAGTTTACTACGTACACACGCGGCAGCCACTTTTTTTTCCTCTCGAAAGTACACATTCCCTCCGGTCTGTACGTATATAACCCGGACCTTCACTATATTGCGGAAATATTTGCGCGCAAATATATACTCATGTATATGTACGGAAGAACCCAATGGCGACGAGAGAGGCAAAGTAATATCAGATTGTAATTATTTCCCCGTCTGACCGATGCGCGCCTTATCTACTGGCGCGTACCTCGCCGGAAGCCCTCCGAGCTTACCGCACTGGGCTTCTTTTTGCGTTCGCATCCAACTTTCGCCCGCTGCGTGACTACAGGACGGAGAGTGCAGAGAGACAGTACGTTTTATGAGAAACTTTTACCTCTCCTCCTTCGAGAAAACATCTCTTCGGGAACCATTTCGCTGTCGTTGCTCTCGAGATTTCGAGTAATTACGTTTCTTTCCCCCCCTTCAGGTGGATCTCCATTGTCATCTGCTGGGGCAGGGTAAGGAGGAAAATTTATATACAGTTACGCGCTTTCGTTAAAGGAAAATGGGAGGTGACTGATGCCGAGAGACAAAATCCCAAAGTCGCAACGCTTAGCGAGGGATTTTACTTACTACTTTGCTAAATTGTACCCGACTGTAATGTCCTTAAACCTTTTATGAAAGTCGACAGGTGGGGAGGAGATGAAAAGTGCTTTTGCGTGTTTCCCTCCTCTTCTGAGGGTTCCTTTCCGGCAATTATCCGTCCATCTCGATACCCATTTTATAGACACCTTCATTTGTCTCTTATACTTTCTTAAGGTTTGTTTCTCTTTTCGCATCCCGACTTTATTAAAGTTCCGTTGAATCCGAATGGAAGTGTGGCGGATGAAAAAAAGGGAAGCAAAAGAGACGCTTGATGAGATTTTTTATTACTCATGGAGCTAATTCCATTGACCATTTCACGTAGCAATAGTAGCGAGTCTTTAGAATTGCTGGAAGCAACATGGAACTGGCAGAGCAAAAGGCATGGGGAGGGGGAGGTAAAGTCTCTTCAGGTCGATTGAACAAAGTAGTACGCGCGAGTCCGTATAAAAGTAATCGCCAACTATTGACGTCGTAGAGCACAACCTTCGCTCTCGGTACCGGCTTGTATACTTTCCACAGCTCTTCGCCTTCGTTCTAAAATGCCACCGCGCGCCACCGTTGTCACTCCGAAGTCTTTTCAATTTTATCGTTGTACATTCACTTCCGCCTTTGTTGCCTATATTATTTTTTGTTTATTTTATTTTTTTCATAACTGACTTTAATTTGTACGTATTTCCTCTTCAAAACGACTTCAAAGTGCCTAATGACTTTTTTCTGCATAGATCGATTCTCCGAATGCGGATATTTCTTTTTTACGTAAGCACCTAATCAATATATTTTTATTTGAGAGGTATTATGACCTGCACATTTTGTTTGTTAGTTAATTCTCAATGTGCGGGATTTCTTTTTGTGTTTTTCAATTGTTTTATTTTGCGGTGCACAATAATGCAATGCACGGTAACGCCACTTCGATGGCACTTCCCGTCAAAAAATGATATTTCCAAACCAGAACTGAGCGTCATACTGGTAACAAATCACATTCGGTTTCTAAATCTCATTCTTCGACCGGAAGTGACGTCATATCTAAAATATGTCACTTCCGGTTTGAAAATCCGAGTTTTCGACCGGAAGTGACGTCATACCGAGAATATGTCGCTTCCGATTTGCAAATCTTATTTTTCCGTGGAAGTGACATGTTTTCAGTACGACGTCACTTCCGGTCGAAAATGGCGAATTTCAAACCGGAAGTGACGCATTCCCGACATGACGTCACTTTCGATCGAAAGATTAGATTTTCAAACCGGAAGTGACGGATTTCTGGTAGGATGCCACTTCCTGCCGAAAAATGAGACTTTTAAACCGGAAGTGACGTATTTCAGAAATGAAGGTATGCAGAAATCTTTTGGGTCATTCTGAATATCACAGCATTAGCAACTCTCCATTCGACTCTCTTTTTTGTACAGTATAACGCGCTTCGTTTATTTTTATAGCGCGAGTGAGGCTCTCTGTCACTCTCTCTCTCTCAGCTGTTTCTCTCTTTCCTTGCGTGGATTCATTCGTAGCTCGGCTCTTTCGCAACTTAATCAAGGAAGCCAAGAGGGCAGGGGCTCGTGGCGGGCAGGGAAAGAAGCGAGTGGATCAGCTGCTGAACACAGCTCAAGTGAAACTGGAAAGTGAGATAGAACGACCTTCGAGCGCTCACGTATTTACGCATGTATATTAATTTATACAACGTAGCAACGTAGTCTCGAATTGACGGGAACAATGAAAAATAAAGCATGTATACATATATTCATTAAAGTATGTACATAAAATAAGGAAGAGAAAGAAGTCTAGGCAGAGAAATAAAAATATTAAATAATGCAGTATATGTATTCAGGTCTTAATTGCTATCCTGAATAAATAATGAGGCTGGTAACGAGAACACCGGTGTGTCCGCTCGAAGGGTGCTCCAAATTAAATACCATTCATGAGATTAATCGTATTAACGGCAGATTTAATGAGGCGCTACCGTGCTCTCCCGACTCCCCATTGCGTTCAAAGCCTATGTATACCTATAGTATCCTGGTAACTCGAGATAATAAAGAATAAAAAGAACTCGCTCGATATACCGATTCGTTTTCCACGATATAACGAGCGAAACTGATACTTGCAGTTATTCATTTCTCTTTTCTTTTTTTTTTTTTGTCAATACACCATTATCGTTTTTCATCGCAATAATAACTGTAGACGGGATGCTCGCATCGGATCGTCGATTTCTTATGTGCGCGACACAACCGACTTGCAATCGATTAAATGTTGAACATGAAACTCACATTATGTTCCAGTTGCTTGAATAGAGCCGATTTAATCAGGGTCCACGATGGAAGGAATTCAGTGAGTCCAACAATAGCTGTGCTGTGCAACCAAGGAGCGGAAGTGGAGGTACTCAGCACTGGGCCAGACCTGTACGTCGAGTTCGTGGCTAATTCCGAATGGCCCGGTCAGGGCTTCAAGGCGATGTTCCAATTTCAACCGCTGGACGATACTCCCCATGCAGGTTGGTTCGAGGGAATAATTATGTATTGTACGGTACGATATCGCACTTCCGAGCCACTGTCGATAGAATCTATTCAACCGTACATCCGGACCTTGCAATCCAAATCAACTAATTGGAATCGCATTTCCTGCTGACGACCTATTTCATTTTACTGCTGAAGTCTATCCCCGATCGAAGACATTGGAAAGTTCTACACACATCGAATCTGTTATTCATTTGAGGCCTCTGTAAACCTTTACGCTTCGGGTTAAGATAGTACTAGCACAATGACTGACGCCGCCTAAGTTCGAGAGAAAAAAGACAAAGATTACAAACACTTCTCGATGAGAAAAAAATCTGAAAAAAT
>JAPYZC010004092.1:0-14026 GCA_030522665.1 Ichneumoninae sp. A BG-2022a
ACACTACGACCCAGACACACTACGACCCAGACACACTACGACCCAGACACACTACGACCCAGACACACTACGACCCAGACACACTACGACCCAGACACAATATGACCCAGGCACGCTATGACTCAGGCACCCTATGACCCAGGTACACTATGACCCAGGCGCACTATGATCCACTAAAACTATAACCCAGGTACACTATGGTCCAATGATACTATGACCCGGAAACACGGTGACCCTGGGATGCGATGGCCCAGCGATACTGTAACCCAGTGTGATTATGACCTAGCTACACTATGGCCCTGGATCACTATGACCAAGGGACACTATAACCAAAGAACACTGTAATCCAGAGACAGCACAAGTTATGACCACGATAATTCAGGTTCACCATAACCCAGACATATTATGACCCCAGGGAAACTATGACATCTGCCCCGCCCTTCCCGTCCTGAAATATCTAAACCAGTTTATCAGAGATGTCATGCGAGAACGGATTTCACGCAGTCTGACACGTACGAAAACGAATCCTTGACCGGCTGACATGCTCCGAGCTTTCATTAAGCGGGGAGTGTAAGGAAAAGTAGGCGTCGAATGGCCTGACGCTAGAAACGGGTAGTTGAACGTTATGCGGCGCGCCCAGTGGAAGCACATTCCGTCCTAATGAAGTACGTCCCGCACGAAACATACGGCCGGCACCGGCAGCCCTCTCATTCCTTCGCGGACTCCGCTCGTCGGTTGCTATTGCCTCTCTTCCTATCCCGCACCGGCGACATTCGCCTCCCGGAAATTACGATGGGGATGAGAGTGTCGCGTTTAGAGAGCTACGTCACGCCAAACTCATGTCCCCGTTTACTTTGGCCCATATGCCTGTATATACATTCCGCTAATTCCTCTCCTTTCCTGGATTCAGAAATACCTCTGGGGGGTACATCTCCACTGTCTGGCGCTGCGTCGACTGGTTCCCCCGGGCTCGACTCGATCCTGGGACGTGCAATTAACGCTCCACCCTCCCCAGCCCCGAGCTAATTTCATCGACCATCGAGAATGACGGCCCTGCAGGAAAGTTGCAACACAGACATTCACTGAATTCATTGACGCCTGAAACAACAAAGGGCCAAGTGATCTCGGGCTTTTATTGCATATCTCGTTTCCCGATGGACACCAATTATTCGCCATTTTTCCACGGTACTCGCCGAGTACGAAGAGGAGACGGGACGAAACTGAAGTGTCGGAGTGCGTAGCTTCAAACGCAGGAAGCGTAATACAATCACCGGAGAATGCAATTTCTGCCTCAGGAAAAAAATATTGCAGAGTGGTGCGTCTAGAGTTACACGAAAGAGTGAAGAGGGACTGCACTGTGCTCTCGCATACTCCGCATGCATGCGGGTATGCGGACTATGCGATTATAGGTTTAGATGCTAATACGACAGAACCAAAAGCAGAGTCAGAAACACTATGGCCCGGGAAGACCATGACCCAGAAACTCCATGACCCAGAAACATCATGAACCAGGAACACTATGACCGAGAAACACTATGACCAAGAAACACTATGACCCAGGAATACTATGACCCAGGAATACTATGATCCAGGAATACTATGACCCAGAAACACTATGACCCAGGAACAATATGACCCAGGAACACCATGACCCAGGGACACTAGGACCCAGAAATACTATGACCCATGAATACTATGGCCCAGAAATACTATGCCCCAGGAATACTATGATCCAGGAATACTATGATCCAGGAATACTATGACCCAGGAATACTATGACCCCGGATTACTATGGCCCAGGAATACTATGACCCAGGAATACTATGACACAGTAATACTATGACCCAGGAACACTATGGCCCAGGAGCACTATTGCCCAGGAACACTATGGCCCAGGAACACTATGACCCAGTAATACTATGATCCAGCAATACTAAAAAATAAACAAAATATTGCAGAGTGGTGCGTCTAGAGTTACGCGAAAGAGAGAAGAGACTGCCCCGTGCTCTCGCATACTCCGCACACACACGCGTATGCGGAAGAGATAAGCTTTCGGTTTGAATGTGCGATACGGCAATTGGTTGGGAACGAACGGAAAATGGAGAGGGAAAAAAAATATGAAGTAGGTATTTAAATGTAAGAATGGAATATGCAGGGTATAAAGGATATAAAAAAAAGGGAACACAATGAAAAAAGTGGAACGATCGCGAGTAACCTGGAGACGCTCTGTGTGTCGCGAGGTATCGCATATTTTTTTCCCTTTCTTCTCGATGCATTATCTTCGTCGCGAGTCTTGTGGGTTACACAGAAGAGCCTCTCACAGACATCGTTTCGCTCTGCCAAGTAGCGGAAGAGGCTTCACAGTGGGGCGCGCCGTGCAGTAGCACGTTAATTTTCAGTTAGCTTCGAGCAAAGGCCGAGGCGTTGGTTGCTAAAGACGGGAATAGAGGGGGGGGGGACAGAGGGAGACTGGAAGGAAGAGGGTTGAAGAGACTCTTGCCACCACGACGATGATGGTAACCCTTTCTCGGGCCATCGCGAGAGAACAGAGTTGAGTACGGTGGCAAAGGGCGCGAACTCTACGAGCTACGTTCGTCCTCCCCGTCCTTGTCCTGCTTCAACTCTTGTCTCGGATGGCAAAGTGCAAACCGTGTTTTGGACTCGTGGCCGGTTACGAGGGTCGACGAGCATAAAGTTCCCGCTGTCACGAGAAGCCAACGCGAATATACTGGTCGACGTGAACGACGAAAACAACGAAAGGAACGTGGCGAGTACAACTGCGGGTACTCTAAAAATGCAATAATGTAAGAGCTTCAATTCTTTTAAAATCTACTACGATACAGTGACACTAAGCCCCACGGACACCACGACCCGCAGACACTGGGCATATGGACACTGGGGTCCATGAATACTGGCCGTAAAAACACTGGGGCCTATGGACACTGGGACCCATGAATGCCCGTGAAAAAACACTGGGGCTTATGGACACTGGGGCCCATGAATACTGGCCGTAAAAACACTGGGGCCTATGGACACTGGGGCCCATGAATACTGGCCGTAAAAACACTGGACCTATGGACCCGGAACACCGTGACCCAGGAATACCATGACCCAGCAATACCATGACCCAAGAATACCATGACCCAGGAATACCATGACCCAGGAATACCATGACCCAGGAATACCATGACCCAGGAATACCATGACCCAGGAATACCATGACCCAGGAACATGACCCAGGAATACCATGACCCAGGAATACCATGATCTAGGAATAGCATGCCCCAGTTATTCAATGACCCAGGAATACCATGAACGCATCGCCTATTAAAGGAATTTGTCACTTTCAAGGCTCGCTAGAGATGTGTTCACATGAAAAGCGAGCCCCCGATTAGAGATTCTGAGGGGCATCGCAGAGATCGTCTGCAAATTGTGTGACATTCAATGAATACATTTCCGAAAAGCCGTATCTATTGTGTATCATGTATAGTGAGACAGAATCGCTGGGGGAAACTGGAAAAGCCTAACTATTAAGCTGCCGCGCATGATGAGAGGGATGAGTACGCGAACTGCGGGAGAGTTCGAGCTCGGAGAGCAAACAGAGTGCATGGGGGAGCGGAGATATCGGTATGTAGGAGTTCGAGGTGAGTTTCGCGTTCCTCGTATCGGACGGAGGAAGCCAAACGAGTATGGCGTACATACTACCCCGGAGATCCAAAGCTTCGGGAAAAGCGGGCCAAACTACTCCCAGACTTCCACGTTGATTGGTTAACAAGCCTGAGCAGAACGGTGGAGCACAGTTTCGCTGTTGCTCCCGATGCGGCAGCTGAGACGGTATTGGATGCTTCGCGCACAGCCACCGTAGGCAGGAGGCGGACCGCCTGATTCTTCTCTTTCACGGAAACCACGCTATTTCGCCGACATGTAAGTTATTATCCCGGTTCTGTGAACTCTCTTCGACTGGGCGCCCGGCACTCTCCGCCCCGAAGAGCCGGAACCGCGACAGACGCGCGTATCGTCGGCACAAATTGTGAGCCTGTAACCTGAATGTGGTTGGTGGTTCGAACGACGAGGTATGAGAGACCTCGTCCTAACCCACCGGAGCAGAAATTACCGTCGGGCTGATGTAAGGTCCCTATCAGGCACCGCCTGACTCCGCATCAGGTCCTGATAAGGCACCTTTATCAGGCCCTGATCAGATATGTAACGCCATGGCCTATAAGGTCCTGATCAGGCTGCCTGATCAGGCACGCCATGGCTGTACCTTAACAAGGCCTGATAGGGTATCAGGCAGCCTGATCCCAATCTCTTCTCGGGTAGTCATGTTACATGATCTGCACCTTATCAGGTCCTCATCAGGCTCGTCTGATCAGGCACGCCATGGCTGTTCCTTAACAGGGCCTGATAGGGTATCAGGCAGCCTGATCCCAATTTCTGCTCCGGCAGCGGACCAGATCTAAGAGACTCGTCAAGCCCCGATGTGAAGCCTTGGAAATTTCTATCAAGATGCGCGGACTCCGGGGAATCGGTTGGGTGTGATTTTACCCGCAACAGAAGGTGGTAAGTTAAGGGCCAAGGGTACTACCGGACCAGCCATTCGATGCAATGGGTGCAGGCTACCTGGATCGATGACCAAAGTGCTGTTGCTTAATCCCCGTGAAGTCAGATCGTTAGAGGATAGTTCAAACGATCTCGCTAAACTCTCTTCCGAGTTTGCAGTGCGCACACAAGACCACCGCTGCGGCGACGTAGTTGTAACAAGGTGGTCGTCGGCTATTCACAAAGTTGCCGAACGGTTATATGGCCTGTTTACATTTATTCCCAAGAGGGGATCGAGCCGGGGACAGTCGGCCAGACTAAAACTGGAGCAAAGACCGTGTAATTGGGCGAACCCGGTGCCTCGCAACAGTTTCCCCGAGGGTTTCGTCTGTCCGGCCTTGACAACTAGACACGGGACATTTTAACAAGCTCCGCGCGATATCGCCGCTTTTGACAATTAACGATCTTACCCGCGAACCGAGAATCCGTAATCTGGAAGATGATCTGTTCGTCGAAGACTTCGAAGTTGTAATTCTGAGGTTGATGTGCGGTTGTCTTCAACCGTTCCTGGCTATACAACAAATTTTGCATTCACAGGTTGCTGGGATTGGACGCAACAAGAAGCTACTATTATACTCGGCGAACCTAAGGAACAGAACCTGAGGAAGAGAATCTCAAGAAGTGAACCTAAAGAAGTGAACCTAAGGAAGTGAACCTAAGAAAGTGAACCTAAGAAAGTGAACTTAAGAAAGTGAATCTAAGGAAGTGAACCTAAAGAAGTGAACCTAAGGAAGTGAACCTAAGAAAGTGAACCTAAGAAAGTGAACTTAAGAAAGTGAATCTAAGGAAGTGAACCTAAGGAGTGAACCTAAGGAAGTGGACCTAAGGAAGTGAACCTAAGGAAGTGAACCTAAGGAAGTGAACCTAAGGAAGTGAACCTAAGGAAGTGAACCTAAGGAAGTGAACTTAAGGAAGAGTATCTAAGGAAGAAAATCTAAGGAAGAGAACCTAAGGAAGAGAACCTACGGAAGAGAACCTAAGGAAGCGAACCTACGGAAGAGAACCTAAGGAACTGAACCTAAGGAAGTGAACCTAAGAAAGTGAACCTAAGGAAGCGAACCTAAGGAAGCGAACCTAAGGAAGCGAACCTAGGGAAGCGAACCTAAGGAAGCGAACCTAGGGAAGCGAATCTGAGGAAGCGAACCTGAGGAAGCGAACCTAAGGAAGCGAACCTAAGGAAGCGAACCTAAGGAATCGAACCTAAGGAAGCGAAACTAAGGAAGCGAACCTAAGGAAGAGAACCTAAGGAAGAGAATTACTTGGTATCGCGAATGGATTGTCATCCAATTTTGCAAAAAAATATCGACGAGAAATTACGCAGGACCTAAAACGTCTCTATTGTTTACCGAATCAAACGTTTTTTGGGGTTGCACGTCTGCCCCTCGGTTAAGTTAAATTATGGAAATTTTGCCGCGAAATCGGGATGATTGACGGTCTCAACAGAAAAAAGGAAGCAAATTCGCCACAAAGCAGCGGGAGCTTGCGCACGGTACACAAAGCGGGTCGGCAGCGACGGAGTCTGCTGAACGATCACCGGTTGGAGAAAGCACATTGATGTTGCGCTGATTCACCGTGACAAGACCCGAGGGATGAAACTTGGCTCTTTCAGCGCGCGCCGATCTCTCTCGATCTCGGAACTTTCCGCGATTCGGTTTATGGAGGCAGTGAGCATGCGGACGATTTTCACGAAGGTCGCCCAGCGAACGAATGCGAGGAAACTCTGGCACCTCGTATCTTATTATCGCGCGAGCTTTGAGGGTTAATTTTCGCTCAAAATGCCCGCGATTTCCACGAGGTTGAATCTTTCCACCTTTGCTTTATATTCACTGCGATCCCCCCCACCCCTCCCTCTCTCGCCCAAACGACCCCTCTCTTTCTGCTTTTCAGTTTTCCTCTGTGTGGCTCCAGGGCACTAGTTATCCCTCCCGTCGGACCGGAGACTCGTTTACTCGGCGCTTCCATGACGCAGCCCCACGAGGAAACACCACCAACGATGTGCTTCACCCCCCCCCCCCCTTCCCCCTCGGGCGCGACCCCGATGTAACGTAAGCGTACGTCGTGTCAGTCATGTGCGCGTACGCACGGGGCTCAAACCCGCACCGCATTCACACAGCCTTATCGCTATTCTATTACACTCCGTGTATTCTGTCCTCTTTAGCATACTATCGCGTAACTGAAAAGCATTCGGGGTTCTTTCCGTGTGTACCGACGTTACTAATTATCACATGGGCGCGGACGTTTTCATTTCGTCGCTCTAAAAAGCCACCCCCACTCTCCACGGAATTTCATTGAATTCTGTTTTCATGTATGGTGAACTCTGGCAACGTCACTTCCGGTTCGAAAATTTCGCTTTTAAAACGCAAGTTACGGCGGACCGGAAAATGGCACTTTTGGGTTAAAAATATCGGTTTCCAACCTTCAGTCACATCATACGGGAAAACGTCACTTCTGGGTTCAAAACATCAGTTTTCAACTTTGAGTGACGTAATACGGGAAAACGTCACTTCTGGTTCCAAAACATGAGTTTTCAACCTTAAGTGACGTCACACGGAAAAACGTGACATCTGGTTGAAAACTGAGAGATTTCAGACCGACAATAACATCGCAAAGAAGTTTAAAAAAATGTTCTGCGTGGCGTCATTTCTGGTTTAAAAGGGGTGATTTTCATCGGCGAAACAGATATCGTTGTTTAAAAACAGCGTAAATCAACGGGACAAATTTCCGATACTTTGGCCGCCCATCCGCAAAAAGGTCGGCCCTCCCTCGCCGCCGAGTCTGCCGCCAACTTCCACGCGAGCATCGCATTTGACGCGAGTCTCGAACACTTCAACATCCGCGAATCGGGGAAACGCTTCCGCATGTACACGCGAATTGACCTCGAAGAGCTTCGATCGAATGGCTCTTCCTGCACGGCCCCTCAGACAGCGATGAGCACCGAGAGACCCAGACCTATCCCTAGCTCGCCCCCGACTATAGCCGCGCTCGTTCGAGCTTCTCCTCGCCCGTTCGTCGTTATCTCAGCGAGCTTGGTGCCGACCGTGCACACGTCTGATGAATGGTCGTATCCGCGAAGGCACGAACCGTCACGCGAAACATTATTTATCGGCATCCCGTGCCTCCGACCCGCGCCCCCTCGCCGCCTATGCCATGCCGATGTACCCTCCGAGACAACGCTCCGGGCGTCACGCCCGCCCCCTCGATCCTCCGCCAACTTTCCGATAGAACGTTCCACCCATTATATATTTTTTTCCCTCTTCGCGCCTCTTTTGTGTTCGCACGCTCCGCTCCCTTCTTATCCGAGCCGCGGTGTGTTTAGGCGAGGAGACCCGATCGTTCCGTAATGAGATTGCCCATGTACGAATATCAGAATGGCCCAGTTCTGGCCCAGTACCGGTCCCGGAGCTGCCAGTGCTGGCGGACCATCAAGGCCCGGTACGAATCCAATGAAGAATGAGTACTGGGCCGATATTGAAATGATAACACCCGCCCAGTGCTGGCTGTCGGCGTCGAGCAAGTACCGCGTGCCAATGTTCAGCCACTGTTCAAAAACGATGATAATAAACAGTAAAAATGAATGTTTTTATCGTCTGCCTGTTTTTTGCCAATACTGTCCGAGAATCGGCAAACGAGACTTGGCAACAAGGGCTGTTCTAGTATCGGCCGTATTGCTGGCTCGGGACTTTGGCCAGTACTGGCAGTCAAGGTTGGGCCGTTCTTGGTGACGTTTTTCATCCGTACGGGAACAGGGCCGGCAATTAAGACTCAGCAACTGTAACTGTCCCAGTCCTGGACCATGTTAGCAGCTCCGGACTTGGCCCCGTACTGGCAAGCTGCATAGGCCCGTTACTGATAATGTTTCTTGCCAATACCGTCCGAGAATCGGCAAACGAGACTTGGCAACAAGGGCTGTTCTAGTATCGGGCCGCATTGCCGGCTCGGGACTTTGGCTAGTACTGGCAATTAAGGTTGGCCCGTTCTTGGTGAAGTTTTTCATCTGTACGGGGACAGGGCCGGCAATTAAGACTCAGCAACTGTAATTGTCCCAGTCCTGGACCATGTTAGTAGCTCCGGACTTGGCCCCGTACTGGCAAGCTGCATAGGCCCGTTACTGATAATGTTTGCCAATACTGTCCGAGAATCGGCAAACGAGACTTGGCGATCGGGCCTGTCCCAGTTCTGGGCCGATTTTGTAACTCCGACACCGTACAGATATTCGCACATGGGTGAACATTTCTCCCTTTCGGGACCCCGGATGGACTCTGTGTCGCGACGCTGGCGTTCTCGGGTCGACGCTCAGGACACGCGTTCGTCGGGGTAGTCGTGCCATTGGCCCGTCACGGCTTTTATCGCGAGCGCAGTTTTCCACCCTCACGTTTTCGTCCCTCTGTATTTTCCACGCCGGTCGAGTCCACAGACACGCGAATGAAAGAGCTCGCCCTCGGCGCACCGACACGAACTCCGTACGCGCGGACCGTGTGTACGCCGGTGACGGGGACGGGGAACCCAGTCGGCAATGGGAAGGAGACGAGGTCAATGGAACTCTCGACACGAAACTAAGCTGGAAAAAAAGAGGAAGAAAATTCCACCCTTTCTCGTCACGATTCGCTCTCGTTGAATTAGCGAACAATGACGTCGAGTTAAGTCGGCAGTTGTCGCGTTGGCGAATTTTCATGAAATTCGCTGGCGCACGATACGGGACCGGTGTTCCGAAGATCGCGAAAAAAACCTCCCCGCCGTCCGCCAACTTTTACCTCCGGACACAAAATTCTTCTCGCGCATTCTTGTCATTTCGTTGTCCCGATGAAACGAGACATACTCAGCGCGCGGGGCGAGGGATCTCATCCGCGAATTTCAAGCATTCGCGTAGAGGAATTTCCTGCATGGGGAAATTTTCGTTAGCGATCACATTCTGGGAGGGCAAGGTGGAGTCGAGATTGTAGGTAGGAAAAATGAGGGGTAGGAAAATCAGGTTCAGATTAATTGCTCCGTGACCCAGGCCGGGATTCTCGGACAGCTTGATGGGACTTTGAATAATCATATCGTAGGGTAGGTGAAACTTTGACCTGGTGTGGGCTTAAGATACTCAGGTCGAGCTGGTTATTCCGAGTCTCAGCCCAGGATCCTGGGACAGCTTCTGTTAAGACTTTGACCCACGTGTACCATTCAGAATAAACAGATCCTAGGACAGCTCCTGGTAAGACATGACCTGCTGGCAACTTCCGATAATTAAGTCGAGATGATGATTTCAAGTCTCAGCCCAGGATCCTGGGATGGCTCCTGTTAAGACTTTGATTCACATGTGCCATTCAGAATAAACAGATCCTAGGACAGCTCCTTGTAAGACATGGCCTGCTGTGAACTTCCGATAATTAAGTCAAGCTGATTATTTCAAGTCTCAGCCCAGGATCCTGGGATGGCTCCTGTTAAGACTTTGACTCACGTTTGCCATTCAGAATAAACAGATTCTAGTAAGGCTCTTGGTAAGATGTGACCTGGTGGGGATTTAGGATAATTAGGTCGACCTGGTTATTACAAGTGTCAGCCCAGGATCCTGGGACAGTTCCTGTTGAGACTTTGACCCACGTGCACCGTTCAGAATAAACAGATCCTAGGACAGCTCCTGGTAAGACATGAAGTACTTGATAAGACCTGGTAATGACCTGCTCGGGACTTCCAATAATTAGGTCGAGCTGATTATCCCGAGTCTCAGCCCAGGATCCTGGGACAGCTCCTGTTAGGACATTGACTCACGTGTGCCATTCGGAATAAACAAATCCTAAGACGGCTCTCGGTAAGACATGACCTAGTGGGGAATTAGGCTAATCAGGTCGACCTGGTTGTTCCAAGTCTCAGCCCAGGATCCTGGGACAGCTCCTGTGGAGACTTTGACCTAAAAAAGCCAGAACAATCGGTGCCTCGGACCACTCCTGGAAAGACTTCAACCGATACGGGCTTATATAAGAATCAATTAAGCCTAACGCACATGATTCCACCCACAATCCTTCAGTGAGCAACGCACTTTACCTACAACGTTTTTTTTCAAATCTCAACCCGACTCTCTCGAGTGCGTCAGCTCGCGCACGTACGCGCGGAACTCTTCTCCCGGCGAGGCAACAAAAATGCAGATTATACTCGGATTCAGATACACAAATGCGGGACATGTTAGTTGTCCCTCTGTGGATGTCAGGCCGCTCGTCCTCCACGGCAATTCGAAAACTATAACTCGAGCTCTCTCTCCCTCTGGCGCCCCGTGCGAGCCCGCGTCGTCGTTCCCCTCGCTGGCACAGGGTTTCCTGTGTGGTAGGTCGGGTGGTTTTGTGTAAGCCACTGTGTAGATGCGCGGCTACCAAACCAACCAACCCCCTCTCGTCTCCCCCCCCCCCTCCTTTTCCCTCTCGTTCTCTACCTCGTCCCTTTAGCGTACACCCTCTCGCTCTCCTTCCCCGACGACCCTCCCGTATCCCCCCCCTCCGTCGATTCTACATCCAACCTCATAGCTGCGAACGCGCGGGAGAGAGGGTCGCGCAGGGGGTTGCGAAACGGAAGCGCGCATGCTCCCGAGAACGGGAATCTCCCCAGTCAGGGTAAATCTGCCAGCGGGTTGAGACGTGGTGCGTGATCGCTTCACCGCCAACACCTGCCTCTCTATCTCTATACTTATAACCTGTGTACAACATGTCGCGGATACAAACAATCCGGTGAGGCACCGTAAAAAAAAAAAAAAAACCATCATCAACAGTCAAGATCACTCGCGTTCAGCGAATACAAAGTGGATTGATTTGTTTGTCGGTGATACAAAAAAAAAAAAAATGAAGTCGGCTTTCAGTTTTCGTTTGATTGATCACGAGCCGCGTCGTACCTTTGGTGTGGTGGACGGCGAGCGTGTCCCCAGTGTAGGCGCGTAGAGTCCCAGCTGGGACGCGTCTGGCCTCGAGAGGATTTTAAATACGACGGTGTGACGGGTCGTATAAAGGAAAACAATCGGTATTGTGCAACGGGTCTCGGTTCGACCGGTGCGTACGGAGGATTTCTTGAGTGGCGTCGGCACGCGACTTCCGTCGACGTTGGTTTGCGTCCGGTGCGTGGTGAGCTCGGTGTGGATTCAGTTTCGACCGGGTCGTCGGCTGTGCGCGCCCAGCCTAGTCGCCGGTGGGAAAGTGACTAACGGGAAAAGTTTAGCGCCACGAAGCCTCGGCGGGTTGAATTAATCGCCGGTGGCGCGCCAACGTTGTAATTACAGCCGGTTGATTCAATAAACCGTGGCTAATAATCCGCGCCGGCCAGGCGGGCACGGTGTTTTCCTGAGGAGAACGCAGGGTCGGATCGGAAGCTCGGGGAAAACCGACCATCCGATCGGGGGTCCAGCCGATCCTGCGGTCTGGGCTGGTGTCGCTCGAGGACCCCGAAATAACTGGCGCCCAATATGAGCCCAGTGACGTGACGGTCGCGAACTTTGCCCCAGAACACTTGACTCCGGCCAACGCAGAGACTCACCGAGCGGCAGATAGACCGATGAACCATCAGCCGAAAGAGCCCCATGAATGACATTGAATCACCCGAGTCGCGACACTCCATCCCAGCTGGGACGCAAACTTTCACATGAGTAAAGTTGAACTCGCGCGTTCGTACGCCAGTTACGTGATGCATGCGCTCGGCGGAGCCCGGCCAAGTCCTGATCCAACGGTGAGAACGCGGGGAACGAGCACTAGCTTCGTTAGCAAGATTCCTATCGGTGGGCCATCATTCGCTGGTCGGGCGCTGGCCAGGAGTTAATTAATTCGGCGCTGCGGGTCCGCTGGGCTGGTCCGGCGACGCGGAGTCGTCAGAAATTAGGGGCATCGGGATTAGCTGGCGGCGAGGACGCGCGTTGAAGGCGCGGTGGACGAGGCCAGAGTTTTTGTGAGACCTACTTGTTGTTGCAGTCCCAATGAGATCGGCTACGGCGGGAACAGTAGCGGCCGAACTTTGACCGCCGGTGGTTTTGTGATGTGCCCGTGCTACCGAGAGAGTGCAGTGACCGATAGCAAAATAATTGGAGTGTCCGGAAGAGGAGACGGGGTCTTGAAGGGGCAACAACTCCAGGGATATCATGTTGGAGGATTGTTGGGTATAGTTTGATCCGCGCGAGCCCAACAGCTCCTGCCAGTTCGTGTCTCGGGTGGGGAAAAAATAGACGGAAATGGCTCTGAGATGGCAAGCGAGGCTCTCAATTGCTGCCATTTTATTCATGTGCACGGAAGGTAAGACAACAGGGAGTCGCCGAGTTGGGACGGTGCTGCGTCGATCCGCTTCCCGGTGGGGACCGAGTTGGTATAATCTTGGCTCCTTACATAATAGAGGCATAAAGTTGACGATAAATTTTCACCGCCGCTAACGGCACACCAACGCAACACCGAGCCCAACGAGTAACTGTAATACCGGGTACCGTAAATTCGGTAAGAAAGTTTGTTGAGTTTCGCGGTGCTGAGCGGCCCCGCTCAGGAATCTCCTGGCTCGCCGTGGAACTCCGCCCCCCCCCCCTTCCTTTCAACTGAAACTCGAACTCTCGCTACGGTGGGGTAAAAAGTTTGCTGGCTCAGATTCGGCGACGGTAGCCGGTCGGGGTGGTAGGAAGCGGTTCCGCGGGACCGCCCGCGCCGCCGGGAACTCGTTGTTTCTCCCGTCCCCGGCCCGTCTCGCTCCCTCAACCTCCGCGATCTCGGGGCTCCTTCCCCGCACCATTCGGAAAGAAAAATAAGAGCCGGGAGAGGCCAGGGTGCCGGGCTAGAAAGAAACCGACCGAATGGAACCTCGCGAAAGATGGCAGCTTTCCCTCCGTCTTCATATCCAGTTTCTCCGGGTTGGGCGTTGTTGATGTTCTCGGCACGATCAGGCGCCTGAGCGGAATCCTGGGCTCTCTCGCCCCAGCTTCGCCGAGCCTTTCTGACGTCGTTGTTTTGCACTTTTCCGAGATGGAGAAGTCACGGGCCTCGCGGCCGGCGGCGATCAAAGCCGCGCGATTGGAATCTCTGATTCGACTCCAACCTCAACCGATAGCGGTGAAGTTTGAAACGTTGCAGAGTTGCGGCGGTTCTCCCAGCCCTGGCGCTTGGCTCGTACGCCGCATGGCGAATAAAAAAAGGTTACGGGATCACCGAACGGTGTCCGGTCTTTTTGTTCGTTGTATCGGTTTGTTGCGCTTTCTGAAAAGCATCGCTGGTCCTGGGAAAACCTGCACTTGACAAATGCAGGGGTCTAGTGGGACCCATGAGCGAATTACAAATTGGCTATGTCTTGGCGCAGTACTGTTGCCAACATTGCCGGGACTGGCGGTCCGTTCTGAACAGGTACACAAACATCCCTGCCTCAATGCTGGGCCGACTTTGGAATGATCATATTGGTCCATAGTTCAATCGCCAGTATCGGCCCAACGTTATCAAACGACGTT
>JAPYZC010004093.1:0-10855 GCA_030522665.1 Ichneumoninae sp. A BG-2022a
ATTGCAAAATGTTATTAACAAATTCATCAAAAAATTAATTGGGTAACAAATTACCCGGCAACAAAACTTTTTTTTAATGAAAATGATTCGTTTATTTTTTTTGAATACGTATGAATTTTTTCAGATTTTTAAGTAATCGTTGATTTTTTATATTTTTTTTTATAGAACAAAAATCAAAGATTACTTAAAAATCTGAAAAAATTCATACGTATTCAGAAAAATAAACGAATCATTTTCATAAAAAAAAGTTGAGTTACCACATATTTTGATGAACAATTTTTTTTTCAACAATTTGTTAATAACATTTTGAAATTATTATGTAAAATTAGTTTTTTCAATGCCTATAATAAGTATGAATTTTTTCAGATTTCTATAACATTGAGATGTGTTTGAAATTCTTGCCCGAATTTCTCGAATTTAGGCAGAATGAACACCACTCGCTCCAACCTCCTTGAGAACGAAGTCGAATATCGACGCCGGGCGAACGAGAGGTGGTGTCGCCTCGGGCGATCCGGTCCGCTCATTCCCGGGGGTTGGTCGATACGCGTAACTCCTTTGATTGAAAGTGTAATCGTTTATTATTCTTTCCTTCGTTGTTTTCCCGCTATATTCCCACTGATTCAATTCCACTGCCGTTTCACCAGCCCAGAAACCCGCGAGCTCATCGGTACGCGGACTTCGGCGTGTGTTTGCAGTACGTTGCCGCGTTGCTCGTTGAATCGGCGGTCCGGTGTGGTTGGCGCGCCGACGTTAAACCGCAAGCCCGGGGTCAAGTCAAAGCTCGTTTCCTCGCGTACGAGTTTACTTTGGCGTGTACCGAACCGGGAACATAACGCTCGAGGATAACGTCTACCGCGCTTAGCTCCGAGCCTGCTTGTCCTCCGGCGAGCAAGAAATAACACGGGAGCTTAGACGCCTTGTCGTGTTGCGGACTTGCACACCCGCCCCAAAAAAAAAACCTGCCCTCTCGAGAGTTCGCGGCCGTCCACTTCGTCGAGGCGGAGTCGGAAAGGCGAACACCGCGTTCTCCGTTACCACTTGGAACTGTGCACTCGCGAAGCCGCAACCCCTGAGAAGCAGAGAAAGTTTCCTGAAGATGGACCGAGCAAACATCTCTCGCATGGCACGGAAGTTAACCACTTTACTCGAACTGCATCATTGACGGCTGACAGTTTTTGGTGATCGTCGCTTTTCTATCGAAGCCATACAAATGTATCGTATTGTATTTTCCTATACTGTAATAAATAAGAGAAATTCACAAGTAAGCAGTTGCGTAGTCCGTAGTATGTTAGGTAGTAGGCACAGGTTGGTAGGAATGAGCATTCAGTAGGCATAAGTGAGCAATAGCGTAGTCGGTAGTATGTTGGGTAACAGGCATAGGCAGATAGGAATAAGGATTAGGTAGGCATAAGTAAGCAGTAGCGTAGTCGGTGGTAGGTTGGGTGATCGGCACAGGTTGGTAGGAATGAGCATTCAGTAGGCATAAGTGAGCAATAGCGTAGTCGGTAGTATATTGGGTAACAGGCATAGGCAGATAGGAATAAGGATTAGGTAGGCATAAGAAAGCAATAGCGTAGTCGGTAGTATGTTGGGTAAGAGGCATAGGCAGATAGGAATAAGGATTAGGTAGGCATAAGTAAGCAGTAGCGTAGTCGGTAGTATGTTGGGTGATCGGCACAGGTTGGTAAGGATAAGCATTAGGTAGGCATAAGGAAGCAACAGCGTAAGTCGGTAGTGTGTTGGGTAACAGACATAGGTAAGTATAAGCATTATGTAGGCATAAGTAAGCAACAGCGTAGTCGGTAGTGTGTTGGGTAACAGACATAGGTAGGTATAAGCATTAGGTAGGCATAAGTAAGCAATAACGTAGTCGGTAGTATGTTGGGTAATAGGCATAGGCAGATAGGAATAAGCATTAGGTAGGCACAAACAAACATTGGGTAGGTAGGAATAAGCATTAGGTAGGCAGGAACAAGCATTGGTTAGGTAGGAATAAGGATTAGGTAGGTATTTCGAAACCCATCTCAGGCAATTCACCACCATAGATGTATGCGATCGTTGCCTTCTTTTCGTTAATATTCTTTTTTTGTTTATAATTATCATGATGTACCATGTATTACGTTGTTGGACAGTTATCAGTTATGATTTGTTATGGCAAAACTTTTATATCTACCTCAAGCGTTTAATCCCATTGTATTCATATAGGAGTAAAGTTCCGTGTTACTGTATACTTTTAAAGTGCTAGAATGTACGTTCTGTAAGTATCACTGATGTTAAACCGCACGTTTCATACCATATTTTAAAACTGTTTTTACCACATGGCGGTATTAGAGCGGCGTTGAATTTAGCACAGTTTTATTTACAGTGTGTAATATATTATTTCGTACTTAGCACAGAAAAAAGTATGTACGAGAAGCATATAAAAAATATACGAAGAATATAAAATTTTTCGAAAATATAATTTGTTTGTACATTACATATTTGTGTTGTGTGCGTGAAATGCATATTTGACAACTGAAAAAATTTACTTTCGCACATAATTTTGCTTATTTATGGGGTATCGTATCGTATTATATTACCCGCTCGGAAAGCAACTGTTTACAAAACGTTCTGGATAAATAACGTTACTTATAGCCTATTTTTGTTTTCATGGTAATTTACAATCGAGGAGGATAAAGTTTTCCGCCCGTATGGATGTCGATAATTGTTTTGTTCGATGAAAATCCAATCTCGGCTACGGTCCCCCTCTCTTTCTCCACGGTCGGGGTAACTCGATTTCCTGCGATTCGAATTGACGAAGTACCAGTCTCTCTCTGACTCGCTATCCGGCTCTCTCGATATTCACGAGCCTGATGTTGCATGTACTCATGCATTCATCCACATTACGGTCCCAACGTGTTACACACGTTTCCCGTTACGTTTCGTCGTATATAACACGAATAGATATAGATAATATACACGAGGGGGTGTTCACGAGAGCACGTCGGCAGCGAGATCGAGTTTAGTGTTGCGTACGTGGCAAAATCCGGCGTGTCTCTGAACCAGGCAATCGCTAATTCCGTCATCATAAATGTAAATTGGATTCGTTCGCGCGGCACGCGCGACAAAGCCCCGCACTTCTATTACCAGCTACACCGGACTGATTTTTTTTTGTCCCAGCTATCACCGCCTCCGTCGCTGATAGTTGCAATATTTTTTAATAAAATATTGCGCGCGGCATCCTTGCGACGCTCGCAACCAGAAAAATCATTTATTCGACGGGCACCGCTTATTTGGTTTAAGTACAATATTTATTTCATTAAAAGAAATTAATATTTTTATTTATAATATAATAATATTTTATATATATAAGTATATATTTTGTTTATATAATATAATAATAATATTTTAATGATATTAAAAAATATTTATTTAAATCAAATAAATATTTTACTTAAACCAAATAAAGAGTGGTCGTCAAATTAATTTTTTTTCTGGGCGTAAATTATTCGTTCCTACGATACAGCGGTGATAAGAGGGCTGAGGTTGTAATGACAAAAAATTGTATTGAATTTTTCATGTGGCTATTATTTTCAAGTTAAAACGGAGACTAGAATGATTTATAAAAAATTTGTTTACAACAATATTCAGCTTTACGAGAAGAAATAATTGATGGAGAAATATTATTTCGCTCGTTACGATTTCATGCGTCGAATTTATTCCAATTTCCGCTCGCGAAATTGGATTACCTGGAGCCGTAAAGAAACAGTTGTAAGAACCGTTTGAAGGGTATTAAACGAAAAATGTTACCGCGAACGACGAGTGCAACAAGCAATTTCATTTTCAGCAGAAAGGTCTCGCGGGCCCGACGGTAACTCCTATCTGTTCATCCGCTGTCCCACGCGACAACAAAGCGTCGAAGTTCGCGCGCGCAAAAAAAATAAAAAAAATACCTCGGTGTTTATCGAGAAAGTTTGCGATAATAATAAATAAATGCACGATGGCCGTTTCTCCTTTCTTTATTTTTTTTATAATTTAATATACGTATACACATATACTTTCTCGATTCTCACGAGTTCGCGCTGCCATTCAATCCAGCCGGCGGTACGGCGAGTTCATATTCTCACACGTTGAGTCTGACAGGTTATTTTCCTTTCGAAATTAATTACATTCCCTGACAGCGAGGCGATTGGATCCTTCCTTCACGGGCTCGTTGGGCTGTGGAGGAAGGGGTACTTCTTTCTCTTTTTTTTTCATATCAATTATCCGCGTCCCGATTTTCCAAGGGAAAAAATAAATATGCGAACACTATAAACCCCACCCACACTCTAAAAACAAGCGTGTTGTTTCAACGCGCTTTAGTCATATGAATCGTGTAGTCACTTTTTACATGGTGTGTTCATTTTGAACACATGCCGTAATGTGTACATTTTACACGTTTTACGTGCATTGCTTCAACGCGCTTCAAATGCATTCGCTGGTGTAATTGTCTTTTACATAGTTCTAAGTGTGTTCATCTCCCCCCTCCCGCAACATATGTTAATGTGTGTATATATTACGAAAAAATATTAAAAGCATATATACTCCACGAAATAGTCTTTTGTTCATAAAATGCGTAATCGGTCATTGCAGACGTTTACAAATTAATTACAACGATTGACCTTCGATCTCAACCTCGTCATATCTTTCCACATCGGGGATGTCTGTAGCTTCTTCTTTAAACTCGTGTTGTTTCAAGACGTAAGCCGACCAACACGTATTTTAGCAATGCAATTTAGTTGGCGCAACATATGTAAGAGGTATGGTTTGAGTTGTTTCAACGCACTTGACAACGCGCTCGTTGTGAGTTGTTTCAACCACTTGACATCGCGCTTGGTTTTGGAGTTCACGAGTATTGGATACTTGCAGGCCGCATTTTCTCACTATATCTGCGTTTCCCTGCACCGCATCATGGTAGTATAAACGCAGAAGGCTTTTACGTCCCTCCCGTAATTACCGACTCATCAACGAAAGTTATCGAAAGTATGTTGTCCCAACACGCAAGCCAACCAACATGCCTTTTAGCAATGCAATTTAGTTGGCGTAACACACGTAAGAGGTGTGGTTGTGTGAGTTATTTCAACGCACTTGACAACGACCTTGTTCTTGGAGTGTACAAGTATTGAATACTTGCTGGTCGATATAGAGGATCACGCAGTTTCTCCTCTGCTGCCGCATCTTCTCACTATATCTTCGTTTTCCACTACCGCATCATGATAGTATAAACGCGGAAGGCTTTTACGTCCCTCCCGTAATTACCGACTCATCAACGAAAGTTATCGAAAGTATGTTGTCCCAACACGCAAGCCAACCAACATGTATTTTAGCAATACAATTTAGTTGGCTTAACCCGAGTAGAAATTTTCGAGCGTTACACAGGGTCCTGATAAGGCCTTCTCAGTACTTTATCAGGGCCCGATGTAACGCGTGAAAATTTCTACTCGGGAACCCGTGTCCACAGGTGTGGTTGTGTCAGTTGTTTCAACGCACTTGACAACGCGCTTGTTTTTAGAGTGCACGAGTATTGGATACTTGCTGGCTGATATAGAGGATCACGCAGTTTCTCCTCTGCCGCCGCATCTTCTCACTATATCTTCGTTTCCCAGTACCGCATCATGGTAGTATAAACGCGGAAGGCTTTTACGTCCTTCCCGTAATTACCGACTCATCAACGAAAGTTATCGTCGATGTACGCGAGAGAGCGGTGCCCTATAATTTGGCCCGGGCCGGGGTTGAGGGACGAAACGAGGGAGTTAACCGTGCAAACGAGCGAGAACGCACAGTGGCCGTATTGTGCCGAGCCCGTGCACCGACACGCTGTGAAAATTAGTACTGATTAATTAAACACCACTGATGCTGCGGCTGTAACGCTTGTACGGGATGGTTCTCCACCCTGCGCTGTAGGCTTCTCACTCCCGCCCGCTCACTCACTCCCTGACGCTCTCACCGGCGTGCGTTGCCAATTCCCTCTGGCGATATTCCGGATCTAACCATCCCCGAGGGCTTTATCGTGTTTCCACCATCAGTCATCGACCGGACGTCGGTAATCCCCTTACCGCAACGGGACGGCAACGACAGCGCTTGCTTCCTGTCTCCCTCCGCGTCCCACCGCGTCGAATGACAGCTATTTCTGCTGATCATTCCAATCGGCCGTATGCCCGTAAGCGGATCGAAATAGATTTCATTGCGACGTCGCGCGCTCGCGACATACTTCTGGTTACAGGCTTTCAATATCCATTGTGCCGTTGATGGGCAGCCCCGTCGTTCGTCTCCCGGCACCAGTTTGACAGAACTCAGGAACATTTGCCGGATAAGAAGGTCACAAAACGGCACACCTCGTCGAATGATAGCTATTTCTGCTGATCATCCCAGTTGATTTTCATTGCGACGTCATACGCGCAACATACTTTTGGTTACAGGGTTCCAATATGGTAGGATTCGATAGCGGAAACTTCATCGGGCCGTTGATCGATAGGCCTCGCCCTATTCTCTCCTCCCAGAGCCAATTTGACACAACTGGGGGATGTTTGCGAGACGATAAGAAGATCATAAAGTGGCCCATCTCGTCGAATGATAGCTATTTCTACTAATCATCCCCAACGTCACTGCGCCATTGATCGAGACCCCTTCACATCCCTCCTACAGACATCCCCTCCTCCCGGAGCAAGTTTGACAGAATTGAGAAAACGTCACAGCTCGCCGAATGATAGCTATTCCTGCTGATTATCCCAAACGTCATTGAGCCATTGATCAACAGACTTCCCCCCGACCCAACCTCCTCACGGAGCCAGTTTGACACGATTGGTGAACATTTTCCAGATGATAAGAGGAAGGTCATAAAACGGCCCACCTAGTCGAACGACAGCTATTTCTGCTGATCACCCAAATCAGCCGCATGCCCGTTATCGCATCGAAATAGTTTTCATCCCATCGTACTTGGAATGTGCGTCTGATTGCAGGTTTTCAATATCCGAGCATTCGACAGCGGAAACGTCATTGAGCCATTTTTTATCGACCGCTCCCCCTCTATTTTACAGCTATTTCTGCTGATCACCCAAATCAGCCGCATGCCCGTTATCACATCGACATAGTTTTCATCTCATCGCACTTGAAACGTGCGTCTGATTGCGGGTTTTCAATATTCGAGGATTCGACAGTGGAAGCGTCATTGAGGCATTGATCGATCGCTACCCTCCTTCTCCTCCTCGCGGATCCAGTTTGACGGAATTGGGGAATATTTACCTGACGATAAGAGGAATGTCATAAAACGTCCCATCCCTCAAATGACAGCTATTTTCGCTGATCATACAAATTGCTCGTTCGCCCATAAGCACATCGGATTAGTTTTCATTGCGACGTCGCGCTCGCAACGTACCTCTTGGTTACGGCTTTTCAATATCCAAGAACTCGACAGCGGAAACGTCATTGAGCCATTTTTTATCGACCGCTCCCCCTCTATTTTACAGCTATTTCTGCTGATCACCCAAATCAGCCGCATGTCCGTAATCACATCGAAATAGTTTTCATCCCATGGCACTTGGAACGTGCGTCTGGTTGCGGGTTTTCAGTATCCGAGAATTCGACATCGGAAGCGTCACTGAGCCATTGATCGACCGCTACCCTTCTCCTCCTCACGGATCCACACTGATAAAAAAATACGGTTGTCTCAACTAAGATTCGAGCAGAGGCGTTCAACTAAATATTTTGATAGTACAGTTAAAAAATTGGTTGGACCTACAGTTTGTTGGGTGACGCCACAAAAATATGTTTGAGTCATTAAAATATTTTGTTCGTCCAACGAAATATTAATTTGAACGTCCCTGCCCAAATCTTAGTTGATTCGACTGTGCTTTTTTATCAGTGCAGTTTGACGGAATTGGGGAATATTTGCCGGACGATAAGAGGGATGTCATAAAACGTCCCACCCCTAAAACGACAGGTATTTCCGCTGATCGTACAAATTGCTCGCACGCCCATAAGCGCATCGAATTAGTTTTCATTGCGACGTCGCGCTCGCAACGTACGACGGGTTTTCAATATCCAAGAATTCGACATCGGAAACGTCATTGAGCCGTTTTGATCGATCGCTCCCCCTTCTCCTCCACCAGTTTGACACAACCGAGGAATATTTGCTGGATGTTAAGCGGAAGGTCATAAAACCGACGACTACGTTGTCAGGCGTCGTTCCTCGCGGGTCCGTGGCGTACCTGAACTTCCTCCGAGCCCAAAGTTTCGCAATAATAAGACCGAGGGTGAATATAAAAAAAAATATATATATAAGTTTGACGATAACCGTAAAGCAGCTCGGCTCCAGTTCTCACTCTCTTTTTTTTTCTTCGAATAATATTCCAATGCGCACAAGGCGAAAAGCTCGACGCGGTTGAAATAAAACTTGTCGCGTCTGTGCCGTCGGAGCGGCGAGACCCCTCTCGCGAAAATTCAAAGCGATGGGAATGAGAAAAAAAGGAGGAAAAAAAAAATTGTTCCCGCAGGCGAATAAAGATCCGGGAGGCGCCGCGGCGGTGTTATATACGTGTATACTTTATACTCGCTCTCTCTCCCGAGCTGCGGTGAAATTCTCGAAATGATTATACGTATAACGCGTAACCGGTTGCAGAGGTGAAGGCACTCGACGTTGCGCGCTAGCCCCTCGTGCTTTTAATATTTAATAAACCCCCGCCGTTTTGAATTGCCGTGGAAAGTGGAGCCCGGAGAAAGGTGTCGGTCGACTGGGCTCGTCGGGAACAGTCGGCAGTGCCGGTTATTCCCTTTTCAAACTTCTCTTTGAACGAATATGTATATCGTGAGAAGGAAAAAAAGAGTTAACACGCTTCGGCCGCTCTTTGTCTCCAGACACTGCGACATAGCTGCCACGTTCGACCGTCGCCAATGTTTGAGAGCCCGAAAATTAAAAAATTCTCATCGCCGTGTCGCTGAAAAAAAAATTCAACGATTCGAGTAAAATTTGCTTTGCGAGCTGAAAAAACGAAAAAAAATGCTTTAGTTCATATAATTTCATACCGGGTTGAAACGATAACATGTCGCACTGACAGTCTTGCCGTTATTGTTTCAATGTCGTATGGAATTTTAAGAATTGAAAGTGGAATTTAATCAAACATTTTTTTTTCTTCGGCTGCCCGCAAGCCAATTTATTTTTCAGTCGACGTTTAAGGAGGGAGTCTCGTTGCGCGCTGACTTCGCATAAGTTCGACAACAATAAGAGAAAATTGCAAGTAGTTCTTGATGGTGTAAAAATCTGAAAAAATCATGTATGCTAAAGGTACTGAGAAGATTAATTTTGCATAATAATAATTGCAAAATGTTATTAACAAATTCATCAAAAAATTAACTGCTTAACAAATTACCCGGCAACAAATCTTTTTTTTTATGAAAATGATTCGTTTGTTTTTCTGAATACGTATGCATTTTTTCAGATTTTTAAGTAAACGTTGATTTTTGTTCTATAAAAAAAAAAGTAAAAAATCAACGATTACTTAAAAGTGACACTTTTACACCCAGAAACAAAAAATGTATTTAACGGCCACCGTTTATTTGGTTTACGCAAAATATTTCATTTAAATAAATATTTATTTAAATTAAGTAAATAGTTACTTGAATGAAATACATTTTTATTTAAATCAAATAAATATTTTACTTAAACGAAGTAAACGGTGGCCGTCAGATAATTTCTTTTCTGGGTGTACCCTTTTAATTTTATGCGCCTAATGTTAGTCTGCTAATAATATGTCTTCTCGTTGAAAATTAACATTCCATTGTGCTGCTTCGACATTACATCATTTCGACATCGCACCGGCCATACAAACCGGCATTACTCAGCGTAAATTGAATGTGTCGGGGCGTTGGAAGCAAAATTTAATTTTGCTTCTCCCGTCGAGGCTTCGCGAGAGTACTGCTTGGCAAACGACAGGGGCAGCAACCGTGCTTGTATAGAAAAGCGGTAACGGTGTATAGAGTGGAGTTAACCGAAAGGGTTCGGCAAGTTGGCGCGCAGATTCTTGTGAAAGCTCTTGGGGGAGAACGAGGGGTTTGGATCGGTGGGTTGGATACGACGAAAGGTGCAGTTGCGGCTAGCGCACGCGACGTGCATGCGGTAGCTCGTTTTGCCCCCTCGCCCTCTCGCCGCACTCTTGCATCGGTGTACGCGACTACCGATGGTCTCCGCGCTGTGGAAATCAAACACAGACGCGAATTCGACTCTCATTGTCACGACGTGCGCGATAAGCTCGCAGTCGCTAAAGTGCGACGAATGAGCGAAAGGTGCGCGCCTTACAACAATTTGGACGAGATAAGGTGAAGTTCCCAGTTTCATCTTTAGTGCACTAAACGCGGTTTTTCGGTATTTCTATACTTTATATGTCGGATCGAAAATAACTGCACTGTATAAAAAATTTGTTTGAAAATTAATTAACAGTTGCAATTTTACAGTAAAAGTTTTATTTTTCATGAGCATTTTTTTTAATTTCAAGCAAAACATTTGTAATTTTGATATCTGGTATTTTTATTTTACCACCAAAGTACATTATTGTTTAATTAATATGAGTAATGTTAGCAAATTTCAAGTTCTAGTACGTAAAATTTACAATGTATTTTTGCAGCGTCTTTTAATACATGCACCGAAGCCTTCTGAATGCGAGTCAGTCATTATATATATTTATTGTTCCAATTTCACCGTATACCCTTTCGGGTTTTTACGGACCCCATCCCGATTCCCCCCTATCACTCCCTACCCGCAGTCAGCTAAGCTACCTAACTTCCAGTGCGTCCGTAGCCGACTTAGCTACACTGTACCGCATTTGCCAGGGACACGGGGAAACTA
>JAPYZC010004094.1:0-23253 GCA_030522665.1 Ichneumoninae sp. A BG-2022a
TATCGCTCCTGTTGCTTCCCTCCTCTCGCCGATGCCCTCGATTCGATTCTCTCTCTTCCCTCGTCCCTCTGCTCTATCCTCGTACTCCTCCTCATCATACTTTTTTTTTTTTCTTTCTTTTTCTTTCTTCCCTTCACTCTTACGCCCCAATCGTCTCCGCTTACTAGCTAGCGACGACGACGAGCGCAATACGAGCTCCGTACACACTCACTCGACGACCAGGAGAAGCTTCAGCTACGCGCAAACCCGGCCCGAGAAGCCCCTCGCGTCTTCGTGTGCCCGCGCTCTTCGCGCACCCGCCTCGGTACCCGTTTCGCCGATCCAAGGCCCCTTTCTACGCTGCTCCTTCCGAAGAGACACTTCGCATGTGTCACGCGCGTACATGTGTGCCCGGGTACGTCGTCATTCGAGACGCTCGGGACGATGCGTATCTCGATTAAGAAAACTTATGGCAGAGAGGTGGCGATGACGCGCTGTGCGCAAACTCGGACCGGTGTCTGCACTGAGAAAAACTTACATAGGAAATAGTGCATTTTACAGTTACGACAATGACCAAAAATTGTAGTTGTAACTATAATAATAGTTCAATCAATTGAGTATATACTATCATAAACTATCTATATACCTCCGTGTGGCACCGAAAATGTTTTATTTTTATTTTTATTTTGGTGATCTTTTTTTCCGAACCTTCTCTTGCCCTCTTTCTCTTCACTCGCAAAATATTCACCAGACGGAAAGCGAAACTTCTCCATTGCACAATTTTCTCCACCGCTTGGTAATGCTGTACGTACGTTTATACCGCACTTGATATATGGTAAAAGTGGTGAATATGGCCCACCTCGATTAACACGTAAATCAATGATATATGGACCGGACCATATTCCCCACTTTTACCCTAGTTGAACCGTCTACGTGTTACTATAATGCATCGCTTCGAGAGTAAAAACGATTCTGACGATAATTTATCAAACTTCAATACTGGACGAAATTATGCCTCGATCAAGTATATCTAACGCTGTCAATCAGCGATATTGGCACCGAAAATGTATTTTTTTTATTTTGGTGATATTTTTTTCCTCTCCCTCTCTTCTCCTCTTTCTCTTCACTCGCAAAATATTCACCATACGTATAGCGGAACTTATCCATTGCACAATTTTCTCTTCCGCTCGGTAATGCTGTACGTACGTTTTACAGTTACGACAATGACAATGACCAAAAATTATGGTTGTAACTATAATTATAGGGTAAAAGTAGGGAATGTGGCCCGGTCCATATATCATTGATTTTAGTGTTAATCGAGGTGGGCCATATTCACCACTTTTACCCTAGTTTAATCAATTGAGTAGTGGAGAGCGGGGCAAAATGGGGCAACGGGGCAAAACTAAATTTTCCAATAATTTTTGGATTGGATAAGGTGGCAAAACTGAGCAGAAAAGCCTGATGTATCCGATAAGGCGAATTTGGGCATCCAAAAATGATTGGAAAATGACTTTTTGGCCAAAAACCCCGTTTTGCTCCGTTGCCCCATTTTGGCCCCGCTCTACCCTATACACTATCACAAACTATCCATATAGACGTCCCCCCTGGGAACTATTCGTTATAGTAAGAAATACCATCCTTTTTCTCAGTGTGAATGACTCCGGCCCGAGATCGAGAGCCTCGACGCTGTTGACTCCGCACCGGCATCGTCAAATATTCTTTTCGTATCTGTAATGACAATCGATGTCGATGCCTAAGAGAAAAAAATCTCACGATCGATGCTGCACAGATTCATGTCCAAAATCTGAGATCTTCTCATGATGCGCGCGCGCACGCACGGGACTGTAATATTGCCGGAGCAGAGAACCGGCGTGCGCTTCCGGTTGTAACAATAATCGATTCCGTGAATATTCGGTGCATCGTCCGCGTGCAAGCCCAACAACAGGGGGAGTGAACCGCCCGCTCACGAAACATGCTCGGGGAGTCGATGCTCTCGACCATGATAGAGCCTCGCTGCCCGGAACGAGCGTCCAAGCGGTCGTGAACAAGCGGCCCAGGACTGCTGCTAATTTTCAACGGTTTCGCGTTGCCCTCGAAGCACAAATAACCGACGCCACTGCCATATATACTCGGGGGCTTAGTTCGGTTTGGTACCCATCATTTCGTGAGTTTCACACGAGAAGAGACTGGCTTTCACGTACTCCACGCTGGCTGCGCGCATGCATACGCGCATAGTATATAACATATTTGTGCACATGTGTGAAAGTATTTCACGCCGGTCTTCATGAGGCTTTTTTTTTTTTTTTTTTTTTTTTTTTTTTTTTTTTTTTTTTTTTTTTTTTTTTTTTTTTTTTTTTTTTTTTCTGTTTTTTTCTTCGTATCTGTTTTTTTTTCTCTCCTCTGTTTCGCTGTCGTAGTCGTCGTCGCGTAGTCGTCGTCGCCGAGGATCAACGCCCCTGAAAAAGTTCTTTGAGCCGAGGTGGACCACCTGCCCACGAAAGGCCCACTCTCCTCCGCAGCCCCACCTCGTACCTCCGACGCGGCGACCACGTCGTTCCTCTTCCTTCTTCTTCGCCTCCTTCGCTCCTCGTCCTCCTCTTCCACTGCTCCTCGATCCTCTCGTTTCTCGTTTATCTTCTCTCGTTGCACTCGTCGCCGGACCGGTGCCGTTGCCCCTGTTGACTTAGCCACTTAGAATCTACTCGTTTACGTTATATTTCAAACCCCCGTTTCGAATCAATGACGCCGCACTGCCAACCGGCCCTCTGCTGCATCCTCGATTTTAAACAATGGACGCTTTGTTCGATTTTTTTTTTGTTATTGTAATTTTCTCTTTGGGGATGACTTTGGTTGTAATTAAGTACTATTTTCATATAGAGTAAAAGTGGTGAATATGGCCCAATCCGATTAACACGTAAATCAATGATATATAGACTGGTCCATATTCCCCCTTTTGAAGGCATAGAAGTTCCAACGAAATTATTGATAGCTGTCATGTTTCGCAGAAAGTTGCTTTCCTTGTGAGCTGATAATATCATGCAATGTCATACATTATTATAATCATATATGTATATAATTATACATATGTAATAATAATAATAATATGTAATAGAATAATTTTTTAAAATTGTTTCGGAAAATAGACTATTTGAGAAAAATGATATCTGTCAATGATATAATTGGAGCAACGTTGCTAACTTCCATGTCATCCCTTTTTACCCTAATCCAGTAGTAATTTGGTTGTAAACCAGATGCAATCCAGACAGGTAGTGATCCGGTGTCAGTGTGCACACCGCTCGATCCGGAATTAAATTTTTTTGACCGGAAGTCATGTCATACCGGAAATACGTCACTCCCGATTTGAAAATCTAATTTTTCTACCGAAAGTGATGTCATACCGGAAATACGTAACTTCTGATACCAAGAAAAAACCTCACTTCCGGTTTGAAAATCTAATTTTTCGACCGGAGGTGACGTCATACAGGAAATATGTCGCCTCCGGTTTGAAAATTCAATTTTTCGACCGGAAGTGAGGTGTTGCGGGTAAATCTCCGAAAACCTAAATTTCACGTTTCCAAATTCCATCATCAACGGCGAGGGTGCGAAGCACCCATGCGACAAGAACCCGCTAGTGCAGCTGTAATATTGTCCATAACACGGCGTTGAGATAAATTCAATTCGTTGCGATTACGTTCCTTAAAAAAAAAAAATCTTTTTCACATGCTCGTATAATGTCTAAAGGGACTTGTCTATCGATCGCTCATTCGATTTCTTTTTTCCGCTTTCAACGATTTACAAAAATCACAAAAAAAAAAACTCCCTTCAAAATTGCCCAAAGACAACGGCAATTTGGACGCCGAGCTAAGCTCGATATTCTAAACGTACTGTCGAGTGTGCGAAAAATTTGTATAGGCATTCCAGGATAATTGCGTAATGACACGTGATAAATGGCAAATGGTGTATAGGCATAATGGTCATGAGAACGCACTTCGGGCTCCGTTGGCGCTTTTTTTTCTTCTTTTCTTTCGTTTCCTCGGATACGTTCCCTCCTTTAGCTCGGAGCCTTTTCTTACTACAGTGCAGTGTACACACGGCCCGTTCGCAAAGCCCGTCTCGTTTATCGAGGGTTTTTTAGGTGCAATGGCCTCAATCTCTAGGGCCAAAATTTTTTTTCCACGATGCGTGACCACCGTGCGTGCAGCAACAGCGGCAGCAGCGGCGGCGGCCGCGTGTACGAGGCTAACGTACTCGCGCAATCCCCACATGCACTCCACACTGTGCTGTCCCTCCGTGTGTGCGCGCTCCTCGTGCATTAACTACTATACCCTAATACCCTGTGTGCGCCGACGTTGCATGCTCTCAGAAACGCACACCGTACACACCAGTACAACAAACGCACCAGCAGGCGATATACAGGATGCCCCCGAAAATTTATTTTCAGAATGTTTGATTTGAGAAAGAAATAGCTCCGCGAAAAGAAGCCGCATCGATGCCCGAGTGTGTGCGCGCCTGTGTGCACAGCTCGGCAACACAAAGGTTTCCGGCTCCTGCAAACTCCAGACAATATTTAAGAGGTCTCAATGCCCCGAAAAAAAAAAAATATATTACTGCGAACGTTATCGACAAAGTTATGAATAGATTTTTTTACGCCAATCCCACACTCGCCCAACCGCTGCGCCGAGTTACCGGGAAATTGTCAAGTATACAATGAGTATCTCTCGCTCTTCTTGCGAATCGATCAATGTGAGATGCACGAAATTTTTTTCTCTTAAAAAACTACGTATGTGCGTGCATCAAAATAATCATTGCAGCGCGCGTCACGGTTCTGCGAGCACGCTCTGAATTCTGTTTCTGTTTTTTTTTTTTTTTTTTTTTTTTTTGGTCTCATCCTCTAACCCTGCAGCGATTGTTTCGTGGCTGTCGTCCGTACTCTCCCACATGCTCCCGGTTTTTCGGGCCGAAACCGAGTCGCTATGACTGCGCGGCTGCTACGCCGGCACAACTACTGTACGCTCTCGTCGAGATCCCTATCTACTCGCGACGCGGCTCCAATGTGGCCGAGTTAGTGGAAGACGAATTTCTCTGGTATAAATGTATCTGCATCGGCCGCGGCCTCGGCGATCGGACGAATTTAAATCGATCAAAAAGAAAAAAAAAAATTATTCCAAGAAACAATTCATTTTTTTTAATCAACCATTTGCATAATCATTCGATTACGGAATAAACTCGTCGAATTAAATTTATGCATAATCTCCCGTCGTTCGAAATAGCTCTTATCGTGACTCCGAGGCCAATATTCGCCGGGTTAAAAATATTCTTTTAATTCCGAGAAATTAATATCTTTCGCGACGATTTCGTGCTCCGAATTGCAATTGAAGTATCGAATTTGAATATCTTTTTTTTTCTCTCTAAAAACGAACTACGCTGATTTTTCATTCTCCGCACCGAGCACCGACGGAATTTATTTTTTTGAAAATATGTCCCCGCACGGCAGATATCCGCAGGACAAGAGCCAGTGTCCTTCTCCTGTCTACGAGAGACGATCCCAGACAGGAGAATGTATAGTCGGACTATGCGGGAGCGCAGCGGGAATGACAATGAGCTGAGAGACACGGGAGAACACGAGTCGAACAAGCGTTCGGAACCGCGGTAGGGACACACTCGTTACACATGTACCTCATTGTCACGCCTCCGGGTTAGCCCGGACGGTAAGGCGGGAACGGTGCAGAAACCGTACGAGATAAAGAAGTTCCTTCCTCCCTGAAAAAGGTATATATTTATGGAAAATAAAAAATAAAAAAAAAAATCCCCAACCATGTATCGCCCGGTTCGATACCGCAAAGTTCACTGAACAGTAATATCGGGCGTTATTCGGGGTACGGGGGTGAGCGGAGGGGCGGGGGGGAGGGCCGATTCGTTGAATTTATATAATTTACAAATTGCCGATTCTGCTCGCGCATATTTCGTGTTCATTGATCCCGGGCACAATAATGATAGCCGATTTCGACGGCGCTCGTGGGCTGTGTGTTGTTATCGGACTGCGAATGAACAATTGCAATATCGGAGAGGTAATCAGATGAAAATAATAAACGAGATTCGTTCCGAATAAACAAGAGCGACGATGTATCCGACGAAATCGTGAAATATAACGCCTATGTGGGACTATTAATAAAAATGTGAATTCGACGAGGGCGCACCGGAGTCTTTTTTCATCGCCGATACCGAGGAGAACGATGTCAACGATGAGGCGGAATAAAAAAAAAAAAAAGTATAATTATGAGTATCGAACGTGCTTCGGTGGACGACGTTTAATTGGAAAGATGGACAGCTTAATCGAGCAAATGGATATCAGTTTCGGGGGAGATATTCCTATTGTTAAATTCGTGCCCACATAATGCCCGATGCTCCCGCGGCCGTTTGGTGCTTTACGTAGTCGAGAGCTGTTTGCGATAATTGTCGACGGTTATTAAAACCGAAAAAAAAACCCGATACCTTCGCCGAAAAATCTCGCGGCCTGGTTGCTAAAAACAAAAACGTGAAAAGGACGATAAAAAAAAACGCATTGTGACGTAGATTATCATCGATGAAATTGCTACATAGTCCGGCGCACCGAGACCAGCAACAGCTTCGAGCTTCGTGTGCGAGCGCGTGTGTCCGTGTGTGTGTGTATACATTAAACGAATTATTTTACCTACTGAAATACACGGTATTACAATAGCTGAATAAATACACAAAACGTATACCTTCGGGTATGTATTATCAAATTAGCCCCGATGGAAAATTTTGCCCGGCAAACTTAACGGGATTAGCATTGGCAATTTTCCACGTACACACCGGCGGGAAGCGACACGCGCGTCGGTGTGTTGCGTGTGTACCGAAACCGAAATATTTCCGATCTCGCTACGAACAAAATGCAAACACGGGGATGGATCGAGGAGCTGCCGGTGGAGTCGCGTAAACGGAAATCGCTGACGATAAATATTAATCATTTTTGTTTGTCAGGTACCGCAGCATTAATAACGTTTCGAGTCCGGATGCGCTCGTCAACACACTACACTATCGACATCGTTTCATGCAAATCCGATGAAACTCTCACGGAGAACGGAAGGGGTTGAACGAGTTTTCCAGGGATGGTGGGGGTGGGGGGAAGGGGGGAGGGAAGGATGCTTAATGGAAAAACGTTGAAATAACAGGGTCGCCTGACCGAAACGCAATAATTACAACGCGAATATGTAATTTTAGTAAACAAAGTAGGTACATAAATAATAAAATTCGCTATTTGCACGGGATTGCCGCTCGTGTTTCTAGCGCGAGCACGAATTTAATTATACCATAGGCCACCCGTTCGTCGGCATGACGATGAGGTCAACGAAAAAATCATGCGCGCACTCGTCGACTCTCCCGAATCTAATGGGATGTAAAAAAGAAAAAAGAAATCTGATGAAAAAAAGGCTGAAGTGTGGTTGAAATCAGAAAAACATGTAATTGGAATCGTGAAAAAAATGGAAAAGAATTCGCATGTATTGAATTTAAAGTACGCGCAGATAAAATAGAAAATTGTATATTGATAATATTTTACTAAATATTGTTATGGAAGATTTTTGCGAAAAGTAAAATTTGTCGTCGTTCGTTTATACTTTGCGAGTTGCAGCTCGAAGCAAATGCACAAAAAAGGAGTGCACCGTACCATGCAGCAGAGCCGAGCGGAGCGTTAACGGTTCTTCATTAAGGGGCAGTTCAGACTCGAGCCAAAATCCGCAGTTTGCTCAAGCTCTTCGCACGTAGATTCGAATTGTGTCCGCGGAACGCGTATTTCGTCTGCGAGAAAAATGTCTCGACTGCTGCATGCGCTACTTCGACGTCCTCGATGCACTTTAATCCCATCGGCACCTCAGGTCCCAGATGAAAGTAAGCATTGTTTACTTATCAGTGTAATTGTCAGCCGGTGTTCCTGATAATTGGAAAAATGTTAATAAATGTTCATTCATCGAAGGGTTGATATCAAGCATTTTGAATTTGATTAATAATTTTGAAAAAGGGACAATTTTAGGAATAATTTCGTTCCTGGCGTGATCGGGGAAGGATACGCGGTCTGAACCGCACCTTTACCGTGGCCGTCACACCCGAAATTGCGCGCGAGGGAAGTTCACATGGGTAGGTTGCTTATTGCTAGACCGAATGCACACCTAATTATAACTATCTTACATCTACTGGACGCGGTATTATTAAAGCCGAAATATATCCGTTGCGGCGTTGCCTTCGGTACTCGGTTCGGTTTGCAACGCTTGCATATATTGCATGGGAGCTGGCACGATACGTATAGCCGTTCGTGTTGTTGTATGCTCTTACGGCGTGTGCACATGAGCGCATTAACAAACCTACAACCGGTGAAAAAAAAAAGAAAAAAAAATGCAAGGATGCGCGTAATAATCGTGTATTACATGGGCTACCTACGTCCGGGAAGAGGGATTCCCACGTGCCCTCCACGGTGATTATTCTTTCTTCTGCCGTTGGTGTCCATCGTCTCATTTTTTTTCGGGACAAGCGACTAACCGATCGCTTCCGCTCGAAGTATTTCGTGACACTGCACGGTACGTATGTCTCAGCGATTTGACAAATCACTGTACGATGGGGACACGAGGAACGTCGCATATTAAAACAAATACATTGAAATATGCGTTAGAGCACGATGGACACCAAGACTTTCGAGCAAATCCTTCCTGAAGCAGGGCTGACCAGTATTTTAAATACATGGTATATTTTAGGTATTTTAAATAGTTAAATACTTTTCTGTTATTTTAAGTACTTTATGGGTCCATTAAGGCCAAAATGCAAAATAATTTTGGCACTACTCCATATTCGGAACCTTTTTGCTTCTTCATAGAAGAAACTATGTTTTTGCAACAAAAAAACAAATGTTGCAGATTTTAATGTCAAATTACTTAAAACATTGAGAAATGCTACTTTTAGCTGGCGTCCGGATGTATGTGCGTGTGTGATTTTTTGAAAAATTACTGAAAACGGTCTAATTCGGGCAAACATGGAGTAACGCGTTGAAATTTGACATGGCAATGGAACTAACATCGTACAATGTTTTGTATTTAACTTGGCAAAAATTCATCAAACCGTAAAAATTTTAAGACATTTAGACATTTTTCAATTTTTCGACAAATTGGAATCGCGTTGAAGGAGTAAAACAATGTGGATATTCGTCATCAGCGGGGAAAAATACATTAGACAGCCTCAAAATGACGAATTACACAAACTTCAGTTAGCGATTGTCTACAATAAATATTGCCCAAAATTCTAACGGTTCCAATTTTATGAGATATACACTTTTTTGTAGTACGATAAAAGTGCCAAAGTAATTTGTACGTGGCTTCCACATTTATTACTTTTTTGCGCACGGCTCTTTTCTTTTTAAAGATATTTTATTCATGGATGTTCACATATTTACATGAGAGTGCTCACAATGACACTATCGAGTTAACGATTCAAAGCTTATTGGCTACAGGGCAAATAAAGATGTCGACACACAAAAAGAACAGGGGTAGTGATAGAATTAAAAACAAAAAACAAAATTAGAAAAAGAATTCGTATATTTCTTTGCAGAGAGGACTTTTGTTTGTCAAGTTGCGATCGGGATTAACCCTTTATAAGTCACACCGCCCAAAACCGCACCGAAGCAGGCCTAGCGTTGCTACGGTAGCACCTAAGACCGGGAATAGAGGTGTGACTTATAAAGGGTTAAACTTGCCGCGAACAATTTCGCACGGAAAAACGAATGGGGTCCATATAGATTTTTAATTTGACGTTCGCACGTAGTGCGGAACTTTTATCGATCATATCTTCGCTAAATCCCTTTGGCGAAAACAGCACACTTGACCATATATTTATTTCTTTTTTTTAGCAGACATTCGATTCCAGGGCTTTCGTAAGCTTACATGAAAGCGCTTTGAATCGTCAAGTATCAAGTTGACGATGCAAAGCTTATTGGCTACAGGGCAAATAACGATGTCAAGGGTAGCGAATAATATATAAAAAAAATCTTACAGTTCCTGTGGAGTATACACTTGTTTCTCAAATTGCGATCGGAATTAAACTTGCTGCGAGTCAATTTGCACGGAAAAAGGACTGGGGACCACATCGAATTTTAATTTGCGTTCACACGTAGCGCGGAACCGTCGACAATGAAACCTCTCGTGTCGCTTTTCTCACCGATCAATTCCCTTTGGCGAAAACATAACACCTGACGATATATTTGTTTCTTTTATTTCAGGAGAGATTCGATTCCGGGACGTTCACCTGTTCAGGGGAGACCGGGGCAAAATTACACAGCCGGGCAAAACGGGACTGTGAGAGCAAAACTGAATTTTCCAATAATTTTTGGATGCCCAATTTTGTCCTACCGATACATACAGATTTTTATTCCCGTTTTGCCCCACGCACCACCATCGCCACGATGTCAAAGTTATTGGAGAATTGCGTTTTATCTCATTATCCCGTTTTGCCCCGGTGCGCCATTTTGCCCCGCTCTCCCCCTACATGCGAGTGCTCTGAATCGTCAATTATCGAGTTGACGATTCAAAGCTTATTCTCTACAAGGCAAACAATTAAGTTAGTTAATGGAATTTAAAAAGCTGCAAATTGAAACTTTCATATCGTTTTCTCATAATTTTCTTCCACAAGAAAGCATTTTCTGTGATTTTAGCTTCCTCACAGAGGAAGCTTCGCGAATGAAGTAACATTATGAGAATGCGATACGAAAATTTCAATTTTCAACTTTTATGTGGAAGAGATATGAAAATTCCAATTTTGTGAGCTCCATGTCGGAGCTCTCGAAAGCGCGCTGACGTTGCTCGTTTTGCAAGAATTGCGAAATAGTTAAATAGCGAAGGGGGACCGGGGGGTGGGGGTGGGGGACAAGTATGGTAACCGTAATGGGCACCGCGGTCCAACGGTGTCACGAGGTACTCGTTAGGAAATTGATTCGATCAGCATAGTCGGCGGACACACGGTGTCGATGGCATCGATATCAGGAGAGGGATACATATCGAGGGCACGGTGCGGTCGCCGGGGGAGGGGGTTGAAAAACGACGGGACGATCGGGGTGGGGGGATCTATCGAGGCGCATTGTCAAAATTTATGAACGATCAGCGTGCAGGTAGGCATGTGTGTATAATTTATGCAACGGTGTCGCGAAATTTGCGAACGAGTCTAAAAATTCCGCGCCTCTATGGGCGCGGGCGAAAAGCCAGGGCACCAAACACGACGATTTCATAACTCACTTGCATCATCGAGGGCCGGGTCCAGTAATCGTTATGCTTATCCGATGAATACCCGGTTGATTGTGGCGTTACGGGGGCGCGCGCGACAACTCGCGCCATCCGAATGCTCTTTCTGCCACGGTGTGCGGTCTATCGTTCCGTTCGCATGCCGTAGTCCGAATTTTCCATTCCCGCGTATGCGTGCCGTTCTTGCCGGAGGATCGCGCGGAGTGCAACAACGAGCAGAAACGGGAGGGTCGACGAGGGACGAACAAATAGCGCGAGGAGGAGCACCGATACGATTTGGCCACTTTGCTCCGTTCTCCTATCCTACCCGCTGTTACTATCGGAACCCCACTGCCAATTACACTTTTGCAACTATTAGCTGGGCAACATTTTGAGTTTTTATTGTAGTAGTTTGTAAAAAAGATTTCTTGCCAATGCTACATATTTACGCTGAGGAAAATAAATGGTTGAATTAACCAAATGCGCGGTGACGTACGTTCACAGGTGTGTTCGGTTGGTATAACAAAAATGGTTATTTCAATCGACTAATTTTGAATAAATTGAAGCAAATAATTATACAACAAAACAATGCTTTATTTGTAGTGTTCTCGCAAAAGATGCGGATTATTTTTGGGTTCTTTACTCCATAGTCAATAAATGCTTAGGCAATACATTGACCGAGTATGATCTCTTTGAGAGTTCTCGCAATATATAAAATATAATCTCATACAGACACGCGAAGCATAAAAAAAGAGATAGGGATATTCCAATGTTTACAATATTCAAAAAAGTATACAATAAAACCATTCTCGACCTATAGAAGTAACACTGTAAAAAAAATTCGTATGAAAGTTAATGTACCGGACTGGAGGTTTTTATGAAAAAGCTGGTATATTAAATTTAATGTACAATTATGGTGAAAAATTAATGTACTTTTTATTGAAATTAATGTAAATTATTAAAATTGAAGCCAATAGTTAAAAATAAAGTATTTCCAATGTTTTTAATTAATTTTTCATCATAATTGTGCATTAGATTTAATAATACACCAGTTTTTGCACAAATATTTGCAGACCATTACATTAAATTTCATACCATTCTTTTTTACAGCGTATAGCGGGCCTACATTGAAAACCAATCATAGGCCGGGCACCTTCGGGCCGGGTTCATAATCCAAGGCTCGATAGATGATCGGGCCAAGCTCGCATGTCAATGATGGCAACGTGGGCTTCGAAATTGGCCCGACTGCCGGCCTCATCCATTCACCCTGCATGAGATTTTGAGTTACTTTTTGTATTTCCATCTATTTTGTGAAAAGATTCTTCCAGTAGTTCACAAGCAGCCGGTCCGATGAAGGACTTTTCTCGTGAGTTCTGCACAAAGATACCCCCGTTCCCCTACCCCCCCCCCCCTCTTACTATCACGACCCCACTGCCAATTTCACTTTTGCAAACATTAAGGGTGCAGCATCTTGAGTTACTTTTTGAATTACCTTTTATTTTTCGAAAAGATTCTTCCAGTAGTTTGCAAGCAGCCCGTCCGAAGAAGAACGTTTCTCGTGAGTTCCGCAAGAAAGTGTTCCCCCGTCCAGTTGCGAGTGGACACGAGCGATCCCTCCAAATAATCGTATTTAATTAACTTATCTCCGATTAACCGACGACCTCTTTTATTTTCCGTGAGACTCGCGCGCCACGACATAAGTGACAGTAAACGTACGTAAGACTTCGCTCCGGCGAAAAATTTCCGAGGCATGCAATTTCGACCGGACTTCCGGTATGGAGGTGAACGGTGGGCAACCAAGGTGGTGGTCGTGGCTGCCTCCACAAGCTCTGCAAATTGAATGCATTATTTATTTCGGGCAACGCGAACTACGAGGGTGAACATCGCGTGTTAACATCGTCCCCGAAACGAAGAAACGAAGAAGCAACTTTTCCGAATCAGGGAATTAATAGAGGGGAAGACATTCGTTGGCAACATCCGTTCCTTATTTCGCTCGCAACGTCTCGCGCATTATGCGTTAGAACGTGCGTGCATAATTGGAGGCCAAACCCGATGTGCATCTTCGTTAAATTGGGGCTTCGCGTTTTAGTCGACGGATTATACGGGAAACGCGATGCGAAGTGGGAAGCGCCCTTGCAAAAAATTTATATGCATCTTTCCAGCCGCTCTCTACGAGGACCCTTCGTTCTACTCGAGAGAATTTTCCCAGGTCAAGCAATTATGTATCGCGCTCAAAATCATATCCACGGAATTATCGCGACACCCTTCCAGTTCCCACTCGACGAATCGCGACGCCCACTTCGTTTCATTGATTTCTCAACGTCACAGCGCTTCCAACGTTCTCGTCAAGAAATTTATTCATTGAGAAATCTATTCGCGAACGTTGCCGTCGATGAATTATACGTGTATAATGAAACCCGCCTCATGAGCCTCGCCTCCGTTTTGACATTTAAACGTTCGATCGGGAGACCACCCGAAATCGGCGGCCAATAATACGAGAACGAAAAATCATAAAATGACGAAGAAACATATGAAACGTATTCACAAACGAGGCTCAGTTTGCCGTTCGGAAATGTATATTGGAAAGCCTGGCAAAAATTGTACGCAAAATATATGCATATTAATAACCCATTGCAGGATAACGAAAAAAAATCCCAAATTGATATTCGAAATGCATAGAATCGTTGGAGCTTTGTGAAGGAATTAAAACGATCGGGGAAAGGGGCTTGATGCATTCGGTTCGAAATGTAATCGAGAACGGATATTCAATTTTAAATTAAAGGGATTTGCTGTAATTTTTAATTAACGACGAGGGGCCACGAATAAGCTTGTCCTCCGTACGATCGAATATGCGAGAATCGATCGGAGAGAGGGGGTGGGAGGGGGGTCGTTATATTATAGATGGACTGAGCAACTGTAATTCTGAATGATGTCGATTCGAGCAAGAAGTTGCCCGATGCGGTTCCGTGCGATTCGCGAGCAGCGAAAGAACGGACAGGGGGACGGACGGAGACGACGATCTGACAGTGATACATCGTTCCACCTGCATAGTTGCACTCGTCGGTCGACTCACTTGGACGCATAATGAAACTACGTTCGAGGAAAGTCTATAAGTAACTTTCGTACTTTTTTAAACTTTTGGGCTTTTCGTCACGAACACTTGATTCCCGAATCGATTTCTTTTGCTGCTAGCGGGTCGTGTAAAATCTTTGTCAAATTCCATTGACCGTCTTATTTATTTTTTAATCTCTGTCAAATTCCATTGGCCGCACCGTTAAAATATACATATATTTTATCAATTTTATTACAATTTGCTGGTTCTAAAAATTATCGAAATATTCTGCGAATTCCATTGAATCCCGAAGAGAGTTTTCTTTCGAAAATAACTTTACCCTATTTTTTTCTATCTAGCTGTAAAAAAAAAAAGTGAAATTTTCAACTTTTCCAAGTAGTCCGATCGGCAAAATCTTTGATTTCTTTCTTCGTACGAATAACCGTCGTATCTCTTATCTACGTCTAAGCAACGCGAGTTAAAACGATCTTTTCGTCACGAACATTTAATTCCCGAATCGATTTCTTTTGCTACTAGCGGGTCGTGTAAAATCTTTGTCAAATTCCATTGACCGCTTCATTCATTTTTTAATCTTTGTGAAATTCCATTAGCCTTTTTAGTTATTTTTTAATCTTCGTCAAATTCTATTGGTGGCATCATTAAAACATGTATATATATTTTATCAATTTTATTACAATTTGCTGGTTCTAAACATTATCGAAATATTCTGCGAATTCCATTGAATCCCGAAGAGACTTTTTGTCGAAAAAAACTTTACCCTATTTTTTCCATCTAGCTGTAAAAGAAGAAAAAGTGAAATTTTCAACTTTTCCAAGTAGCCCGATTGGCGAAATATTTCATTTCTTTCTTCGTACGAATAACCGTCGTATCTCTTATCTACGTCTAAGCAACGCGAGTTGCGAGCATGTGAGGTATCGGTAAAAAAAAAATATATATATTGTCAGCGTAATTGAAGCTCTAGGAAGCGTCGGAGGTATACGGTTGCCCAAGTGTCGAGCTCCGCTGTTCTATGATGAACGGACATATATTCAGACGAGTCATTGCATTCTAGGAGCGTCGCGGCGAATGACACACATATCGCGCCTCCGGCACGACGGGGTTTTGTGACTCTAACTCTAACTCTTTGTCCTGCGGTAGCGCATTGTGCAAATCCTTGCAGTTTCGTACTTATAATATATACATGTGTAAAAGCTGACGAGACTGCACAGTGAATGTCATCACAGTCGTGCCGTCGTTGACAGCGAAGACTCGAACTGTCTTCGCCCCCCCCCCCCCCCCCCCCCCCCCCCCCCCCCCCCCCAACCCCCAAAACCAAACCACCCAACGCGACCAAACACCCGAGTGACGCGACCGATGCTTAAGAATTTATTATTTATAGAGGCTCAACGAACGAGAATCCGTCGCGACTTTTGGCAATATGAGTTCCAAGTACGGAACAGTGTGCGCCAACGAATTTCCTCGGGTGTAAATTGCATCATTGATAACAAAAAAGAAACGAAACAAAAATAAACAGAAATAGCAAGGATTGTGAAATCGTATCGTGCAACCGCACCCAGAAAAAAAAATTTATTTGACGGCCACCGTTTATTTGGTTTAAGTAAAATATTTAATTATTTATTTTTTTTTTTAATGAAATAAATATTTATTTCATTTAAGTAACTATTTACTTAATTTAAATAAATATTCATTTAAATCGAATAAATATTTTACTTAAACCAAATAAACGATCAAAAAAATGATTTTTCTGGGTGCGTTGCCGAGGCGTTTCGGGAAGGCAAAATTTTCATCGATCGTCAAAGCATTAAAATCCCTCGGAGAAAATCTCGATTCACGTCCCTCCGATTAACCGCACGATTACCGGAGAGAACAAGACGCAAGACGAAAGCGACCCGGAGGGCTGCGTGGCGAAAGCCTCGAAGAAAATTCAACTCCCGCGCCTCTCACGATCGATCGTCACGGTACAAAAATACATTTGCCGGAAGCGATGAGCGTTCGGTTAATTCACAATAACGATACGGATCTTCGTATGGAATTTGTTGCAGCGCAATAAAAAAACCAACACCCAAAAAAAGGTAACCCAAAAAAAAAAAAAATGTTAAATCTCCACAAGATTCCGAAACGATGTATAGAGCATGATTGATCCCGTCCGCATGGATCGCGTGATCGGTGAATTCGTACATGCGGTCAGCTCGGGGGAAGTTTACAAAGTTGCAGAACCTGCTCGAAAAGAGCGGTAGGAATTTTCGTGCATTGCCTCGGCGACCCCCCCGGCCGGGGGGGGGGGGGTTGAGGTAAGGGGTTGAAGATTTTTAGCACGAGAGATTATCTAATACTCGTTCCGCGGTGTATATTAGCGTGAAAGCCTCCGTCGTTCCCGGGCAACATCGTCGTCGTCGTGGCGATCGTAGGAGTGAGCATCGAAAAAACGAGCCTGGGGGAGGGGGCGAAGGAGGAGAAGAGGAGGCGATCGAGTGTGCGTGTTTGCGTGTGGGGAGGAAGGCGACGGGAGGATTGGAAGTGTGTTATAGTAGAAGTGTCGGAAAGAGAGGATCGAGGACGGACGGAAGGGAGGAACGGTAGAGGAGGGACTAGGGCCGAAGGGCCCGGGATATCTGGCTTCGGTGGACGGCGAGCCCGAAGAGGACGAAGAAGTAGAAGGGATAGCCAGGAGATTTTGGGCCTCTCGGACGGCCAACCTATACCTATAACTATACCTACACCTATACCTACGTGCCTTCCTCTATACGGGGACGAGAGCGCGAGCGGGAGCGAGAGGGCGATTGGTTCGAACGTCGGCCAGAACGAAAGGGGGAGAGAAGGTGAACGTCCAAGGGGCCAACCTGTTCGGGGTTCATGGCCCTCTCGGACGAACTAGCAAACGCGCACAGGGAGCCATCCTGCCGAAACTGCTAGCCCGCAAGGGCCGCAGCGATGAATTCAACCGCGGGCCCCGCGCATCGCGTTCTCTCCAAGAGTCGAGAATCTTCTTTCTATGCTTTCGAAGGGATTTTTTTTTTTTCTTTAAAATCCTACGTTCCCCCCGAAGCAGCTACTGCGTTCTTCGAGACTTATTATTTTTAACTCCCTATCCGCTGTAACGAAGGAATCGCGTTAAGGCACACTAGACATTTTATTCTAAGAGCCAGCGGGAAGGGTGTTTAGTAATCCATGCACGAAGCATTCAAGCATACGCGAGACTGGGCAACAATGCTCGACTGGCTCCGAGGGTGAACGAGAGACCATGCATAGGTGTACATATTCTATAACATCTTCACCCCCCCCCCCTCTTCACTCCCCCCGTTTTGTGCCGGTTTTATAAAACTCCGGCTTCGCCACTCGGATTCCTACGAAGTGTTCGAAATTCCGTGACGCTGGGATGGAGAATGCAAGCGGCGATATGTGCGGGAGATCGGTCAGAGATCGTTCATTTACTGTCCCCTTCGTAACGAGTTCAGTGGAATTTTGTTGGCTGAACATTTTTGTGACGCAATTTTTAGTTTTCGCGCAGCTGAGAGATTACAATATTCCTTGATCCTTCCTGCATGTTAGACTGCCTTCGGCGATGTAAAGAGCGATTTTTCGAAACGGGAAATCCGTATTGAGTTGCATACGAATCGACCTTCTTGCGCTTCTTGGACACAAATTGCCCTGCATTTTCAGTCGGGTCCGATTCGTTAAACCCGTGTATTTCGATGGAAAATTTATGAGCCCAGCTTTTTGGTGATACAATTTTCATTTCTGGCCAGCTGAGAGATTACAATAATCTCCCCCCCCCCCTCCGTGCAAGTTGCACTGCCTTCAGAGATAGAGAGCGCGATTTTTCCCAACGGAAGATCTGCATTGAGTTTCGTCTCTTGGCTTCTTGAACAGAAATTGCCCTACATTTTCAGTTAGGTCCGATTCGCCAAACCGGCGAAATTTATAAGCCAAGCTTTTTAGTGATACAATTTTCATTTTTCGTCAGCTGAAAGATTACAATAATCCCTCGCCTTCATGCAAGTTGCACTGCCTTCATAGATAGAAAGGGCGAATTTGCTCGACGGAAGAACCGTATTGAGTTTCGTCTCTTGGCTTCTTGGACAGAAATTGGCCTACATTTTCAGTTAGGTCCGATTCGCCAAGCCGACGAGTTTCGATGGAAAATTTATAAGCCAAGCTTTTTAGTGATACAATTTTAATTTTTCGTCAGCTGAAAGATTACAATAATCTCTCCTCTCCGTGCAAGTTGCACTGCCTTCATAGATAGAAAGCGCGATTTTTCTCGACGGAAGATCCGTATTGACTTTCGTCTCTTGGTTTCTTCAACAGAAATTGGCCTACATTTTCAGTTAGGTCCGATGAGCCAAGCCGGCGAGTTTCGCTGGAAAATTTATAAGCCAAGCTATTTAGTGATACAATTTTAATTTTTCCCCAGCTGAAAGATTACGATAATCCCTCCCTCCGCGTGCAGAGCGCGATTTTTCTCGACGGAAGATCCGTATTGAGTTTCGTCTCTCGGCTTCTTGGACAGAAATTGCCCCACATTTTCAGTTAGGCCCGATTCGCCAATCCGATGAGTTTCGATGGAAAATTCATAAGCCCAATCTTTTCAGTGATACAATTTTAATTTTGCACCAGTTCAGAGATGACAATATTCTCTCCCCCTCCGTGCAATTTGCACTGCCTTCATACAGAGCGCGATATTTTTCGACGGGAGATCCGTATTGACTTTCGTCTCTTGGCTTCTTGGACAGAAATTGCGCTACATTTTCAGTCATGCCCGAAACCCCGCATTTCGATAGGAAATTTATAAGCCGAGCGACTGCGATATCTCCGGTATTCAGCTGTTAGACATAAAAAAATAAACTACACGACAGAACAGCCCCGAGTTTCTGCAGGAATGACCTAGCGACATCGCCGTTCATTCCTTACTTTGTTTCGAATCGTTTCTCCCTTTGTATCCCGGCCAGCGCGCAGACTCCTTTGCCGGACCTCTCCTTTCCGGCCGAGAATCTTCCTATTCTATTATCTCGCTGTCCTCACGATTTATTTTTGGAGAATCAGGATAGGCTCTGGCCGTTCTCCCGAACGACTTCTATACCGGAGGGACCGTGGCGCATGCAGCAGTTATAACTCATTCAAGCTCCCCGCTGTCGGACGGCGATTCCCGAACCTACCCTTCTGCTCGCTCTCCGGCTCTCCCTCTCTATCTCATCTGCCGCGGGATGCTGAGCGTTTTCGTTCCTTCGACGAGAACTCTAGATTCGCGATCGATGGGAAAAACTCGTCGCGGACCACGATGGGAGACTACGCAGACCGCTGTCTCGACGAAGTTGTCTAGTCCCTTTCAAGGTCGACCTCGTGCGAGTATCTGAACGTTGGTGCAGCCCAGGATCGTGCCCGAGCGGTCCTCCTCGAATCCGTGCGTGCACCGTCTCGCGCGGAGCCGCGAATGAAAAAGGAGCGTTTGCTCGATGAAAATTATCGAGGCTGAGCCAGTCGCGACTTCCAAATCGCATCAGGTACGAACGATCGGATGGACGGACAGTTTAAAGTGGAATTTTCCATATCCTTTCGCGAAATTATTTTTTATTTATAGTTTAGTAGTAGGAAAAAGGTATTTATTGACAATAACAGTTGGTCCATACAACCTCCGATACATCTCTCTATTTGTTGTTAGGTCGCTTTTAATAACGTTGCCAATGGGCCATCGACCAGAGTCCTTCAGCCCATTTGTATATATATGTATATCTATATTTTTTTTTGTAACTGGTAGATGAAAAGGACAGAAATGTTTCATTTCATCGAATGATTTGCCATCCCAGCTCCGAGCGAAAGGAAAAAAATTCCGTGTTTAATGTGGAATTTTCCATATCCTTTCGCGAAACTATTTTCTATTTATAGTTTAGTGGTATTAGTAAAAAGGTATTTATTGACAATAACAGTTGGTCCATACAATCTCCGATACATCTCTCTATTTGTTGTTAGGTCGCTTTTAATAACATTGCCAATGAGCCGTCGACCAGAGTCCTTCAGCCCATTTGTATATATATATATATTTTTTTTTTTTAATTGGTAGATGAAAAGGACAGAAATTTTTTATTTAATCGAATGATTTGCCATCCCAGCTCCGAGCGAGAGGAAAAAAATTCCGTGTTTAATGTGAAATTTTCCATATCCTTTCGCGAAACTATTTTCTATTTATAGTTTAGTGGTATTAATAAAAAGATATTTATTGACAATAACAGTTGGTCCATACAATCTCCGATACATCTCTCTATTAGTTAGGTCGCTTTTAATAACATTGCCAATGGGCCATCGACCAGAGTCCTTCAGCCCATTTACATATCTATATATTTTTTGAATTGATAGATGAAAAGGACATAGAAATGTTTCATTCCATCGAATGATTTGCCATCCCAGCTTCGACCGAGAGGAAAAAAAATTCTCGGCATCACAATTTCTCTTTTATCGTTAGCGGAGGCCCGTCTATACTAGCGAGAATAGCGCCAGAGCATACAGTATCATCGCGCACTGTGCTACAATCTTATCTCGCTGGTACTTGTAAATACAGTACAGTGCAGTCAGTCGTGCCACGAAAGTGCGCGGGTTATACGGGCTTCCAATATTCGCAACGTCGCCGGCATGCACTGCGAACAGGTACGATATATTTTTTTCTGATAAAAATAAAAATATTTTACGCGAGCTATAATGCACTTTGCTCTCTGGCCATGTTTTTTTTTCCCGCGTTGAACTTACGTTGGCACGAAGACATTTTAATTTTCAATCGCGCAGAGTAATCGCCACTTACGTACAGGCTCGTACGGAAGCGCACAGCGCGTGACCATCTTGCCCCGAGTCCGGGCTTTTCCCCTGTCGACCCTGCCGATTCGCTCTGCCGAACGATCGACCGTGTAGTGCGGCTCGATTTACCATACGCGAGACCGCAAAAGAGACTCGATGCCACAGCGAGACGGATAGCGGGGTCGAGAGTCGATAAGTGGTATGAATGCAAAGGATCGAAGGATACCGGTGCGCTCGAGCAGCGAACCCGCGAGAGTCATCCAACACCGCCGACCGCGTATACAGGAGTTTCTCTCCGCCAAACCGATGCTCGTTCACGGTATTCTCTGTTGTTACACAGCATCCTCGAGTTTCCAAAGGGCTTGTTGCGACCCGACGTCCGGGTAAATTGCCATTGAATATGCGTGAAATACAGTCGAATTTCGGGGTATCGCTTTTTTCCGTTAATTACGTAACAACCGGCAATAACTGAGGAACGATTATTAAAATGCACGAGATTGCCAAGGTGAGATTTAACCATCGGCACGGCTACGGGATCGCAACACCTGCCGAGGGTCTTGCACTGGGCCGATACTCGTGCCCGTATCCGCCCGACCCCGGTATTGAGTCGGAGCGAAACGTATCGGCTCGACTTTACAAATCTCATTTTTTCAAACCGAAGTGACGTCATACCGGAAATACGTCACTTGCGGTTTGAAAATATTTTTCGACTGGAAGTGACGTCATACCGGAAATACGTCACTTGCGGTTTGAAAATATTTTTTCGACTGGAAGTGACGTCATACCGGAAATACGTCAGTTGCGGTTTGAGAATATTTTTCCGACTGAAAGTGACGTCATACCGGAAATACATCACTTGCGGTTTGAAAATATTTTTTCGACTGGAAGTGACGTCATACCGGAAATACGTCACTTGCGGTTTGAAAATATTTTTTCGACTGGAAGTGACGTCGTACCAGAAATACGTCACTTTTGATCGAGAAGTGAGATCTTCGAACCGGCAGTGACTTCCGGGCGAAAAATGAGATTTTCAAACCGGAAATTACGGGTTTCCGGTACGAAGAGATTTACGGTTCAAAAAACGAGACTTTCAAACCGAAAGCGACGTACTTCCGATATGGCGACACTTCCGGTCGGACAATGACATTTTCAAATCAGATGTGACGTTACGACGAAATTTTTCTATTTTTCCTGCATAACGTCACTTACAATTTCAAAGTAAGACTTTCTAGCAAGAAGTGACGTCACCGATGAAATGTTTAATTTTTCTCCGCCAGGCAGTGGCGTTGTGGCATTACCCAGTGCATATTATTGCTCGGAAGTCCGGCCGGAGCTCGGGTTTGCTCCGGCTTCCTACGCCGTCAGGAGAAGGACCAAAATGGCGTTTTGGTGTACGGTAGCCAACGTAGAGCCACACTGTGAGAAGAATCGAGTGAAAACTACCGATCATCTAAGAAAAATTACCATAGCACGTAGTAGTGGGGCACTAGGGTGCCACCTATGGCGGAAAGTCTCAGATTTTCCAAGAATTTTTACAATGTTCTCTACACCGACAAAAAAAATTGGTTGGATTAACCAAAAATCGCGACATACGTTCAAAGCTGTTATTTGTTTGGTACAAATAAAGCATTGTTTTGTTAAAAAATTATTTGCTTCAATTTATTCAAAATTTGTCGATTGACATAAACATTTTCGTTATACCAACCGAATACACCTTTCAACGTGTGTCACCGCGCATTTGCTTAAGGAGGGAGTCTCGCTGCGCGCTGACTTCGCATAAGTTTGACAACAATAAAAGAAAATAGCAAGTACTTCTTGATTTGTGTAAAAATCTGAAAAAATCATGTAAACTAAAGGTACTGAGAAGATTAATTTTGCATAATAATAATTGCAAAATGTTATTAACAAATTCAACGAAAAATTAATTGATTAACAAATTACCCGGCAACAAAACTTTTTTTTAATGAAAATGATTCGTTTCTTTTTCTAAATACGTATGAATTTTTTCAGATTTTTAAGTAATCGTTGATTTTTATTTATAGAACTAAAAACAACGATTACTTAAAAATCTGAAAAAATTCATACGTATTCAGAAAAATAAACGAATCATTTTCATAAAAAAAAAGTTTTGTTGCCGGGTAATTT
>JAPYZC010004095.1:0-14033 GCA_030522665.1 Ichneumoninae sp. A BG-2022a
GATTGAGAGACACGAAGTAATCATAGATTTTTTTGCGCACCCGTCAGGAAGGTTTAAAACGAAAAAAATAATAATTACCGCGTATGCTCGATCGTGAAAAGAAATAAAAAAGATACCGGTGTCGCGTCGAGGTCTAATGGAATGATTTTATCGTTGTATTTGTATTTCTCGTTATGTGCTCTTTAGCCGAGCTCCGCGAAACCGGCCTTTCTCGTTAACGGGTACACGGGTCCTCGTCGAAAGATCAGATGCTCTCGCGCGCCGGGCATTGAATTCTCTAAGCCGCGACCTTGCTCCAAAACTCGATTTCTTTAGCCGGATTAAGGCACCGCCTCGGAGATCGTCTTACGACTCCTCGTCGTACACGCGACGACGACGAGTCGTCGCATAGAGCGAAAGTCTCGTTTTCCGGGCCCGTACAATTTTATCAAAATATATTTAATTTTATCGCAGATCGAGCACGTGCGCGTGCCGGTTTGCAATCTCGTGACTATATAGGGTGCGAGGAGCTCACTGAAAAGTTGCGCGTCTGGATTTTTACCGGAGACCCACTTATTCCCATTCGCTCGACCTTTGCCGATTCTAACAGTGGAAGAAATTCCATCAATTTTTTAATTAAAATTTTTTTTTTTTAATCGAAGGAATGTTTTTGCCACTCGAGTGAGATAAATCAGTTTACCTAATAAGCCAGGCGAACGTCACTGGAAATCGCGTATCACTCGTCGATGTATAGTTTAAGTATAAATAAAAAATCATCGATGTACGAATCGCTAATGTTTTTCAAAGTTCGAATCGCTCGCATAGTAATCGAGCGAGTCGCCGGTGTGATTGATTACTGGTCAGACCTATCGAGCCGATCACTGTTGTATCGCGTGACGGACGTCTCGGCCGGCGAGACGGGAGAGATCGCACCCGTCTGCACGGGACTTTGGTGCTCGACTGCGAGACAGAATTCATTGCCGGAGCCTAACTATTACGTGGCTTACGTGGCGAGACTTGTGTCTCGTCCCGCTATCGAAGCCGTCAGGTATAATAAGTACGCTAGCCGGTCGAACGTCTCCTTGATAAGTGGTCTCGTTCCGGCAACTTTTGCCTCATCCGTGCAACTGTGTCACCGTTACACCGGTCTCGCGACGATCTCCCCACGAGTTTATGAACGGCGCTTCACAAATTGTAATAATTTTTTTTTTTTTTTTTTTACGGACCGGGTAAGGCACACGCGGCGGTTTGTTGTCTCTGCAAACACAACGATTCGGTTCGTACGCGTGAATAATTATTTTCTCATGGCGTTGGTTGTTTGTAAAGCTGAGACGAACGCGTGCCTCTCACACGGAATTTATTTTCGTACCTCGGATCGCTCGTCGCTACAGTATAAGCCTATCAATATTGTACGCGTCTCATCGCTCGATAAATTGTGTGTCAATTTTTTGTCAGTACGTGAAACATTACAACGCGGCCGCGAAAAAAAAAGTTGCTTGCGACAATCGCGATTGACATTTTTTTTTTTAATAATGTACTACAACTATGTTCTATACACGACAACGGCTATGATATGACAATGTAGCTTCGGCAGGCAACAATTTCGTCAGTGAATTATAATATCTCTCTCTCTCTCTCTCTCGCTCTCTCTCGTATATCATTTTTCGCTTCCCGTATATTATGTACCCGTCGTTATACATATGCATACAGTAACTCACTATATGGATATAGTATTAATATAGAATATACGATTAACGAGAACAACACTTGAATTTGTTTGTTTTTTTTTCTTGCACAGAAAGTCTGAGAACATTCCACTTTATTACGTTTTATTTTGTTTTTTTTGTTTTTCCTATATTGTATAATATATTACTTCCTTGTGTACTTTTAGGCTACGCTCGTTCTACATTAGAAACTCTTTCGATAGTAATACTTTCCATTTTCAGATTTTTCTTGTGGTTTTTTTGTTTTTGTGTTGTTTTTTTTTGTCAGTGTTATTAATTGTATGATAGAACATTCGTTGCGGAACAACTCCCAGCGCATTGGCTAAGACCCAGCGAAAGTCTCCCTCCGTACAATTCGTAGAGGGAATCGCAGGGGTCTCGAACCCTCGTCACATTAAAGTTATTATATATGACGTTAAAAAAAAAATCGGTCACAACGTACGCAAGTGAGGCAGGTGCTAATCCGGCTGCCTTATTACTTCAAATTGCATTGTCTTAGATGACCGATTCCTTGGTATACACTATCAAACATTAAAACTTGGCGAAAAAACATAGTCTTTAACAATAAAGGTACAAAGGACTTCATAATAAGCGTAGCTACTACATTTCTACAATAACAATTTGTCACTTACAATCTCTTATACCTACACAACTCAAGAAGAAACGTCATAACAAATTTATGGATGAAATTACTTTTGTTTGTTTTGTCTTGTATATCGTTTAGCGAATAACAAAGAGCTGCACCTGACGACGAAAGTTAATTATTCGATACGAATTAACGACTGGCGATACTTATGAACAATAACTAGTACGCCCGCAACAAAGCCTGCAAGCTATTACATTGACTCGATTGCCGTCGACTTCAAAACTTTTTATTTTTTATTTTTTTTGCAACGAGCGCCCCTGATCCTGCGTACTTCATTTTAAAACAACAACTTAACACGTACTTAGGTCGCTTGGAAGAATGTATACGGCCCTTGATAGCACATAAGCTTAAGAAAAAATAACGCGCAAGAGGACGCTTAGTTTCTCGTGAAATATTTTTTATTTTTTTGTTGTTGTTGTTGTTTTTTTTTAATTACGTACTATCCTTTCGATCTTCAAGCACGCTCTTCATATTCCATCGAATCAATCTACAATTACATGTTTTCCAATTAATCGAAGTTATAGGTTTCTTTTTTTTTATATAATTTTCATTTCTTTGTTTATGCCCTCTTAATACTTGCCGTCGAACATTCGTCGTCCTATGAGATCATACGTATAAGCCGCTTACAAACTTCCCCAAGACACACTCTCTTCCCGGACTCTCTCACTCTCATCGATAAAAACAAATATTCGACAGGTGCCGAGCTTTATAAAACATATTGATTGGGATAAGACGACATGTTATTTCTTTTTTGTTTGTGTTTATATCTCGGTATCGCGATACCGCTTACAGAACGGACTAATTAGCGGATAGTGATTTCGTAGGCTTTTCCTATGTATAGAAATTTCGATATATGTAAATTAAATTCCGTTTCTTTTTTTTTATCTATTTACATTAGGGGATAGTGAATATAATAAATAATGTTTTTTTTCCATTCGGAGAATAAATGTAAGCAGGTCTGGACGATCATCGATCTTGCAACCTGATATGCAATGACATCCGTCGTTCTTATTCATGCGCTGTATCGGTGAAAAGCAGTATTCACCGGAGAATTTATTTAGCATAAATTATACGACTTAAAGTGTAGAATCTAATGGCATGATGTTGTACTCGGTACATCGTACCATACATAAAAACACGCGATCGGCTTTTCGTTATTCGGTACATTTTTGACGGATGGAGTCTGCGATCAGAGGCAAATGATACAATTAGTTTATCTATATTTCTCGAATATATAGTTTAACACTCGGGTCACATACATCCCCGGGACTCGAGTGGTGCCAGCCACTCTTCGTAATATCACACGCAAGGTTCCCTGAAATTATCGCATTGCTTGTTCAGTTTTATTTTTTATTATTATTATTTTTTTATATTACCCTCCGCACGTCGAGGGAAGAATCGTCAAGAAAGTAATGGCTTCGAAAGGGTCGGGAAAAATTTCAACCGATGAAAAAAAAAATTAAATAATTGGAATCATGGGACTCTTATTGCCTCCACACATTATACCGATATTGCGCAATCTATAATCGTTCACCTCTGTCACTTTAACCGTCAAACAAGGATGATCTATATATGTCGACATACCGTTAGCCTTCAATCACAATGCAATATGAATGTAGTAATTATTTACGCGATGCGTGATATTTATAATATATACAAGGAACGTTATGCTATGTATCGTGTGTGTGTCTGTATTTGTTTGTGTGTCTCTGTGTGTTTATCATATAAACGCAAACTCTCTAACAACGGATTAAAGCTAGAAATATAACAGTGCTAAATCGAATAGACGCTATGAAACAACACATTTATACAAACGTTAATGGGTAGTCGTCGTAAAAGAATGTTAGATCATAATGAAAATTATTATATACAGTTATACAACGGTAATTCTGGTCCGATGAATTCTAATTATTCACTTATTTCTTTCTTCATTTCTTTTTTTAATATGTGTGCTCGGTACGATTACCGTAACGAACTCTCTTGTGTGATTTACAACATTTGGTTCAACATTATTATTGTCAATATGCTGTTGCTGTATTGTTCCAAACTCGCGAGGCTCTATGTCACACAATAACGATTTATAGTCGAGGCCCGGCTTTTTTTGTCGTTTTTCTTTTTTTTTTTGTAACAAAACATTATGCCTGATTGATGAGAAAAATAATGGAGACAAGGGCAACGGGGGAGAGCGCGTTCGGGGGACTAGGAGTTATCGCTTATCATTAGAGTCTATACAAACTTATTATTCGTTAAATAATAAAAAGATAATTGTCTCACTATTTGTTCTCCGTTCGGGGAGTTGTCACCGTCAATTTTTGTTTTACTTTCTTTTTTAAATTTTATCTTTTCAGTATTGATTTTCCGAAAGCCTCGCGCGTAGCTACGAACTGTGTGACGCTTTCTCAAAGCTCTATAATTAAAAGGGGAAGGTACAAAGTTATGCATGCTTCTACGATTGCATATACGCTGGCTCGGCACGCGAGAAAAAAAAACAATGTGCGCTCTCGTACATACGCATGAAATAACGATAAATAATATAGATAGTTTATCTATTAACTAAAAGAATGCGAGCAAAGCGTAATTTCACGAGAAAGAAACTCGACACTTTCCACAGATTACCGATCGACGAAGATCGGTTTCAATATTTTTTTTTTTGGGTGACGATTGGTTACGACGATCGGTGGTTATACGATGACCACTCTGGTAATACTATTACTCTCTAAGCAACGGAGGATACACGACCATATCTTTTTCTTGTTTTTTTTTTTCATTCGCAAAAGTTTTTACACATCGATGACGAGACGAAGATATACCTATAGAGTTGTTAAATGGCAGTAGGGAATCATCAATTAAACGACGTCGTGAGCGTTTACGCGTCGGTTTAAGCTCCGGCGAAACCATACACTTCCAGTACTCTAATCTCAAAATCGCCGCTTGCACACAGCGGCGGATTGTTGAATGTCGAACATCGATCGGTCTTACCGAACCTAATGTTCTCGTCCATCCATATTGCTTGGCCATCCCTAAAAAAAAAAAATAATAAATTAATAAATTATTCGCACTATATGACGACTTTTTTCGTTCGGAGACACACACAGGGACCCTTATATTTTACTGCCAATGATATGAAGATGGAACTCACCCACCGCCGATCGTTATCATTTTTCCATCGGCAGCCATGAAGAGTTCAGCCGAATGATGAACCCTCGAGTCATTGTGTGAAGAATCCATGCCGATCCAGGGATACTTGGCACGTTCTGGATACAAGCTAAACAGGAATGTTTCTCCCGTACCAAAATACGCCTGCCTCTGGCCTTTGTCGTCCTTCAGATTGCGCTCGCACCACCTCGTCGAACAGTAAGCCCCGAAAACCTTTACGACGAAACGTGACAAAATAATTTTTTTTATTGACAATTTCTACTTAAGAGAATGTGCAATCCCGCGGTCGGTAATAAAAAATGTAATCAACTTTTCGCACGGATTCCGGCATATACGGTTGAAAGATGATATCCGCTTCCGATGAGACTCTTCTTTTGGCCGCACATGCGAGAATCCGTGACTAAAGTCGATTATAGTTTTTGATACCGATTGGGCCGGGATGAACGCGGTGGGAGGTGCTGCATATGGTCTTGAGGTGAGTTGAAACATGTACCACGTGACATATGAGCTTTTGTTACCAACTGAGTCTGTTTCGCCTCGCCTTAAGGCAGTAGGATTTGGTCCAAAAAACAGGTCGATTTTTAACATTTGTCCTAGTCTTTTTTTACGTCAAAACGAAAAAAATTACTTTAATCGTTTCTCAGTTAAAAATAAATGAGAATACTTTTTTAAGTCTTTAAGAAGTACATTTTTCTAAGTTTTTAAGAAAATTTTACAATAAAGGATCTGTTCAAATTTCAACTCAATCGGACGGATAGATTTTGAAATACGTTAATTGGGTTATTTTAATTTTTCATTGATATTTTTTAATAAAAAAATTCAAACTTCATAACACCTTGTACTAATTGTGTGTAAAAACCCGACCTTGTCCTTCTAATACCCACGTTAAGAACTGTTCAAAGTCGACCTGTTTTTTGGACCTAATGCTTATGCTAGTGTTATAATCTCGTTATTTTTGCTCACCTCGTTGTTGCAAGTCTTGATCATGAGGAGCGTCGGCTCGTGCTGTTCAACGCGAACGTAAAAGGTCGTCAGGGAACAGCCATGCTCCTCGGTCGTGTAGAGCAATATCGGTTGATACATTGTGATCCTCACCGGCAGCCACGACCACAGAGTGAACAGCTGTTAAATAGATCGAAAGTAAATCATGAATAAAAGCCGATTGTCTTCCACAGCCCAGTGTCACAGATCATTTTTTTCAATAGCTTCAAAAAAAAAGATATTAATGAATATTATTTACTTTACTCCAAGAACAAATAAAAAAAATTAAATAAAATTTGTTTTAAAAAAATATATTAAAGATAGGTCACAATGAGCGACAGTTCATGCGATTTACTTAAATCGTACTCGATTAATGTAATAAACCAGTTATCGTGATTAAAGCAAAGAAATACCAAAATAACTTTTGTATCGTATTATTTCTCATAACTCGGTGTCGTGAATTTCCATTTTTTTTTTGTTTTTTCGTTATTACCCATTTGCTTAAATAGAACATAACGCGCGGTGTTTTATACCCAGAGCGTGTACATTACATTCTGCGAATGAAAAAACATACTGATTTAAAGTGAAAAAAAAAAATTGAAATAAACAGTAATGTGCGTCGTGGGCTGCAAATAAGTTCTCTGGTGTTATATATGTATAAAAATTAAATACATTTTGTTTTGTTAAACCACTGTCTTCGCAGCCGTTGAGTGTGTGCAATGCAAATGCCAAGAACAACAAAACTGATCTGCCTCAACGGTTGCGTTGAAGTAAATCGTTGCAAATCGTGGAAACCGATTGAAGCCTAAATCAAGCCATCGGGTGTGAGCCAAACAGTTTCTCAGATTGGTGTGAAAATAATAATAATAATAATAAAAACGTATAAGAATTGTGCCGTTCGAGGAATGCTGAAAATAATATAGTGGGGCGTATAAAATACCGTCGAAAGCATGCACTCGGGTATATAATCATTGCACAGGAATCGCATTCGTCATGCAACAGAGTGTGTTGCGCCATTCTGGCGAATTATGAAGGACATTCCAAGACGAAAATACAGTATGAACTCTCGGGGCGGGGGATAGCGAAGATGATCTCAAGCAAGATGATCTCTACACGATACGTTTCAACAGAAATGATTCACTAAAACGTCAGATCTATCGAATAATTCTTCGTTCACGACCGTATTTTTCTGCTAACAAAACTACTCTCGAGCTCTCGCGGTTAAATGCCAATTAGTAGCTAAAAAACATCTACGGTGCAGTAAAAACAGCGCTGAAAGATAAAAAAAAAAAAAAGAAAAATCAACCAATGCTTGCTGGAGGTAACAAACGGCCTTGTGTGTCGCACGAAAAAGAAACATCATAGCTGAGCCTACACAGGAAACAACTGATACGAAATATTCCACTGCGAACAACCGAGCGGAGAACTAAAACGTGTTTAATAAACGACGCAACGAAGAATATCGAATTACAAGCGATTTGAAGGGAAACCAAAAGAACGGCTCGCCTGGCAAAGATTGTTTCTTGAGAAAAAAGCGCGTGGTTCGATACGACAGCCTCGACCCACGTTACTGCCGGTACACAAAAGAAGCTTTACGTCGCCAGGCTTCTGTCGACGTTGGGGGGGATTAAGGAGCAAGAAGGTGTTACCTGTGAAAGAGGTATAAAAAAAAAATGAGGAAACAAAACTGCCGACGAGAAACCGCAAACTGGCGACAAAAGACAATTAACAATAAAAACAAAAAAGGTAGGCGTGGTGAGACGCCGAGGAGACAATTGAGGCTTGACGGATCGGCGGCAACATCGACGACGACAAAATATCGACATGCTTCAAGCACTGCCAATTAATCTACTGAAACTCCTCCGTCCGGCAGTCGCGGACCTAAGGGCCGCGACTATAGATGGATCACCCTTGTGTACTTACATCAGGCACGTCTAAGATCTGGGAGTTTATTGTCTGTATAGGATAAACGCCCATCGACAATGCACGAGGTCCAGGACTGTGCGCGCCCTACGATCACCGTGCCCGCGTCAATAATCCACCCCGTCATTCCGGAATCGCAGCGTAACACAAGACAACACATGGGCCATCAGTTACAATGGCTTTGGCCTCGATGATTCACTCGCATTCAACATACAAGGAATCGAGTGGTCTCTAGCTATGATCCACTGCGAAGAAACGGGACCGCGAGAATCTCGGACCTCGTCTCTCGCCACCCGTATTGTTCTGAAGTTAGTACTTGCGGACTTAGTACTTGCGGTTCTGAGAGAATTGAGAGAGAAATTGCGAAGAATTCTCGATGGGATGAAAATCGGTAAAAAATCAAACGTATGGAATGTGCTGAAACGATTGATTTTGCATAATAATCATTCTGAAATGGTATTAACCAAAATTTCCCAACAAATCACCCGGCAACCTAACTTTTTTTTATTATAACGATTTGTTAATATTTTTTAGATTCGTATTAATTTTTCCAGAATTTCGTGTCATTTTTGAAAATTGCGTTTTGAGTTAATAAAAAAAACGTAATTTTCAGAAGTTTCACAGAAGTCTGAAAAAATTCATACGTATTCAAAAAGATTAACAAATTGTTTTTATATGAACAAAAAGTTAAGTTGCAGGGGGATTTGTTGAACCATTTGTTTTCATTTGTTTGTTAATAACGTTTTGGAATTATTATTGTACAAAATCAATCTTTTGACTACCTTCCATATGCTTGATTTTTTTTCAGATTTTTATCCCATCGAGAAGTGTTCGCAATTCTCTCTCAATTCTCTCCGAACTCACGTCAAACTGTCCGCTAGTACTTCCTTAAATTTCACACTTCAAACTATGTAAATCAAGAACCGTTGCCGAGAGTGTTACGAAAAGAAAAAAAAAGATACCCGAGAGGGTTTGTCACAGTGGATCCGTCTTAGCGGGAAGCATTAGATTTACTGGCTGGAGAATATCGAGTAAACCTGCAGAAGAAATGTTAGGCCGTATGGGGAGACCAAATTTTCTTTCGACCGACGAAGGATTAAAACATTGAGATAAATTTACGCCAAGTGGCGTTAAGTTCGATCATTTCCAACTTATAAAGAGACGATAGGACGGACATAATACCTGTGGATATTAATAACATTGTATGTAAATATTAAGATAATTTTGCATAGAAACGGCATGCATGGTAGAAAAACTCGACGTCGATCCGACCTACTTAGTTAGTCACGAGCTAATGGCAAAACAATTCGTACAGCAATTTACATGCTATATGGTTTTATAAAGAGTAGATATAAAAAAAAATGTTCAACATAAATTTCTCAATCATTCCACAGGCCACCGACGATTGCTCGTCGAGATGTTTTCCTGAAGCGAATCGAGATTATTGCTATCCTGGGTATTCTTCCAATAAACTCGTGCCAGTCAGAGCCCCTGGTCAAACCTTCGAACGGCGTTGCAACGCAAACTCGACGGTGCACGGTCTGATAGGAGAATTTTGAAACAACACCCTGAGAATGTGAGCTTCCAAGCTTTGTCAAACAGCTCTCTTTTGCATGTAGCCAAAACAGTCAATGTGTGTATCGTTGATGAGAAAAAAAAACCACATCGCTCGCGTTGTTAATCAACCTACTGCGATAGATATGCGACAGCGAACATTGCCCAACTGAAGAAGGAAATTAAGATGACGTCAACGACGGTAAAAACCATTGGAACTCAACCGAACTCTGCTAACTGCGTAATTTTTTTTTAGCGCCTCGAAAAAATGTATATACGTTTCAAAGCGTATATATAGAGTCTTGTGCGTGTGTGTTGTCGACACGCGAATAAAACACACCTCGTATTCGTGAACGATTCAACTCACACGTAGTAATTATGATGGCGGTTGCAATATGGTAAAAAAAAAATTATGGTAAACGGCTAATAAAGCTGACGCGATTTGTAATAACAATGAGTGAGTAATGGTGTGAGTATAATAGGTAAAAAAATAGTTCAGGGACAGAGGATAGCACATGAAACTAACGACACATTTTCCAAAAAGATAATCATACAATACCCTGTCTTTGTACGTGTCTTCACACTCTTTCTGAAAACAAATTCAATAATTGAGATAATCGTGAAAATTTAATTTTATCTCTGGTCAAATTGGTGAGTCGCTTTTGGACGTTCATTAGTCGAAGTTATTTCTTCTCACGGGTGTCACAACATTTATCCGAGCATTGCTGCACGGTACTGTATACTCTATATCGGGCTCATAGCATTTCGATTTCGCGTACTCCATTCTATCGTTTTTTTTTTTTTTTTTTTTTTTTTTTTTTTTTTTTTTTTTTTTTTTTTTTTTTTGTTTTTTTTTGTCCTCTTCATTCATACTTTTTTTTTTCCTTTTTTCTACGGGGTATAGAAGTAATAGTATAACACTAGGAGGGACATTTAGTTAGTTGTAGCCCATAACCGTATTACCAGACCAGACACAGAAAAATATCGGATAAATCCACACTCACATACAACAAGAAAGTCAAGTAGAGGCACTTTGTGCAACGATAGAACATTAAACGTAATATAATAATACAGCTAAAGTCACAATATTTTTCCCTAAAGTTTGTTCCATTCATTCGGTCGAAGATAGTCCAACGTGATATACGCTCTCGTCAAACGATACGCACAGGATACATTTGCTACCCTCCGACGAAATAAACCTGCTTGCGTATCACATTTTTTTTTTTTTAGAAAATCGGCCGATCGATGAATCGAGATAGTTAACGATTTTAACAACGATTTTAACAACGTCCTGGCTGCGACTTACCTCTCTGATTGTGAGTGTGTGCGACATCATCTGAATGTTGACTTGGGACTGACTCGTCGGCAAATTGTCCGTCGATCGCGATCTCGCCAGGGATCTCGATCCCGTGAGTACGCTGCGGCTCTTGAGTGCCATTTCCGTCCGCAGAAACACGCGTGATATGTAAGCTGAGCTCAGTCCGCGAATTCCAAAGGCAGTACGTAAAAATTTCGCCGGGCTCACCTGCGGTCAGATCGTCGAAATACATGTGTAAAATAATTGCGGAACTTTGTGCTCTAATATTAATTTTCACTGGAACTTTACACCCACCGGTATTTGCCTGCAGAATTTCGAAAGAGCAGCGTCGATTCCATTCTTCGAAATCTCATTCATCCACTCGGAACTTTGTGACGACGAATGCTTGTAGAATAGCAAAACTATTGCCATTGCTACTCGATAAAAAACCTGACGAACCAGTTATAGATTAACGGGATAATAATAGTTTGTGTTTTGTATGTTTATTTTTTATCGGCAACTGTAACATACCTTAGAACCTTCGTGCAAAAAACAGTCCATGACCCTGACTAGATGCTGAAATGGGAGCAATTGAAGAATCCACCAAATCCAATCCATGTAAATTCTCTCGGCCCTCGAACCGGAGCAGTGTCTCGCTAAATGTACCGCCGCCGATTTCTGCAAAAAATATTATGAAAAATTGATCATTATGGAAATAATAAATTATCGAAAGGGCGATAATTGGAAATATCAAATAAACGTACAGGACGATAATTAGAAATATTAAATAAATGTACAGGACGATAATAGAAATATCAAATAAAGGTACAGGACGATAATTAGAAATATCAAGTAAATCTGCAGTTCGATCATTCGAAATATCAATTAAATCTACATGACTATAAATGGAGATACTAAATAAATCTACAGAACGACAACCAAAGGAAGAAAAAAAAATCTATGCTCACCACGTGTTTCTTAGTTATTTGTTCGACAGTCTTCCACGTTACTTCGTACAGGAGTTTCGTTTGGGTGATGAACATCTTCTCCTTGGCTGCGACTAAACTGGCCATGCAGTGATAGCACTCTTCCTCTGAAAACGTAGCCAAGATTATGAGTAAATTGACGCAGAGCCCGGCTCGCTCGCTCGTCCGAGTCACTATTCGTAGTTCCTCGCGAGCAATAAAGTTCAAGTACATTCTACAAACCTGGCATGAAGTGGAGCAGTAGCGCTGTTATGGGATACAAGGATGGGCTGAATGTTATATCGGGACAGGCGTATCCGAGCACGGAGACAACTCTGTCGGCGACGCTCCTGCCTTTCCTCGTAAGATTGTACGAGAGGCAATGCGTACTGTCGACGAACGGCGGCAGCATGATGGATTTTTCTGGCAGCTCTGCGAACAAATGTTTCCAAAAATGTTTAAATAAAATCTAAACAAGAATCGTACCTTTGGGCGAGGGGAGCGGGACGGCTCGAGAATTAGCGGATGACCGAGCGCCCACTGGGTTTTTGTAAACAAACATTCTGTTTTCCTCGCCCGAATCCATTTATAGTTACGATTCGGTATTTGGCAGTTAATGCCACTTGAACGATTGGCATAAACGTTTCTGTTTGTGCAACGAGTCTGCAACTCTGTGCGAGAAGAAATTTCCACCTCGGTACCGGACGTTAACAAGTGTTTTCATCGAATCGGAATCCGCGCGCATTAAAAACATTTACGCCCCTCGATTGTAGGACCGTTTCTGCATGGCGAGTTCTTTTCTCTCTGTTACTATTATTTTTCCTGAAACAATCTGAAAACAATCAAGTTGGCTCGTCGTACTCGTGACAAAGGAATGAAAAAACAAAAGTAAACAAAATTTATGGAATGGGGAACCGTGAGGAGAAGAAAAGGAAACGGAAGTCACGTTGGGTTTCTTCGACGCTTTAAACCCTCATTGCTCGATGTGTCGCGTGGCTAATTCGGAGCGCGCTTCGGTTCTCCGGTGCGAGAAAAAAAAAACAAAAAAAACTCTTTGAACCCGAGCCAACTTCCATTCGACTATAGCAAACATGGATTTCAGTCTCCTAGAAAAAAAAATCGCAATAGGAAATATTTTGACACGGCGAGATGCTCGCACATAAAATAAAATAATAAAACCATTAACTTGCTGCCAATTTCTAGTTGACTTCGGCAAACAAGAACGTGACTTTTGTAAAAAAAAAAGAAAAAAATAATCGCGACAGGAAATTGTTTTTCACGGCGAGTGACTCGGGCGTAAAATAAAAAGCTCCACCGACTTCACGGAAGTGGGTGAGTGGTCGTGGCTCGCAAGCTTAAAGTTCATCGAGGGGTCTTTCCGGGGTGAAAAAAGAGTCGGCGAACCGCGACGATCCGCGAGTCCGAGCGGGAAGGGATAAGCTGAGTGAGGGGGGGGTGAGCTTGGAAAAAACCTGTATGCATCGAGACCTGTGGCTTTTATTCGACAAATATAAAACAATTACAAAGAATTCCGACGAGTTACAAAAATCTTGAGTCTTCGCAGAGGACATCGCGATCGCGTTCTGTTCGCCAGTTTCGCTCGGGACGTCCTCGGAAGGCTCGACGCTCACATCGCAGACATATTTTTTGGCCCGTGGGTAAATACCCAGCGGTAATTACCGAGACTGTACGACGGTACGGAATCGCGTATTAAGGTAGTACTAGCGCAACGACTGACGCCGCCTAAGTTTGAGAGGAATAAAAGAGAATTACAAACACTTCTCGATCGGATAAAAATCTGAAAAAAA
>JAPYZC010004096.1:0-10853 GCA_030522665.1 Ichneumoninae sp. A BG-2022a
TCAAACTACTAAATATTCGGTCAAACTACTAAATATTCGGTCAAACTACTAAATATTCGTTCAATCAACTAAATATTTCTTTCAATCGACCAAATGTTTCTTTCGCTACCCGCAACGCAGCTTAGTTTGATACGAAACCTTTTTTTCTGTGCGGGAGAGCTTGCCCTCCGGTCCGATCGCTATCGTTCCGTAAAGCGTGTCAATTGTGCGTGTCAAGGTCGATAACGACAGTCAATGCTTCTTCGCTTCGGGCGAAACCACTCTGGCTCCTCCGGTTCTACGAATAAAGCTCTGCTGGGGGAACAAAAAATATTTTACCGCCCCAAGGGTCTTCCTCTCGAGGGGTTCGGCCAGGGCATTAGAAGTCGCTATACGGCGCCTCTGAGACCGCGTTTTTTTAGCTCCAATTTTGGTTAAAAAAAAGGTAAAAAAATACATCATGTCACCTCGATGGACTAGGATCTTAGAGGATGGTCGGAGGTCGTTTTCGACCCTCGGGAGAGCTTGCCCTCCGGCCCGATCGCTATCGTTCCGTAAAGCGTGTCAATTGTATCGGAGCAACATGACAAGCTTGGTAGGAGAACAGGTCAAATTCGGTGATGCACTTTCGAAAATGTCTTAGAGAAAAAAAAATAGAAACCAATTATCTCGCTTTCTAAAATCCGGCGAGCAGAAGAGGTTCGAAGGTGTTTTTCTTCCTCTCGGGGGCCCTCGAAGATTTTTGGGCACCCCAACATTTATTACCGGCGGAGACTCGAGGCGGGTTCGCAGAAGCGTTTGTCATCGAAAGATCGTGAAACGGGAGGAACAAAAAAATTTTCAAAAAAAAACTACCGGCCGACCGAGGACGACTGGGACCTCATGCGGGTATCGGAGGTCTCGCGGAATTCGCTGACTTTCAGGAATTTCGGACTCGACAATTTAATTTCCACGAATGGCGCAGCCCGAGACAATCCAACGCGATCGAACGGCCAAAGCGCGTCGGAGCTATCGGAGCAGCGGAAGAAACGCGCGTGCAAAGATTCGCGCAGAAATGAGTTACATAAAAAATTAAAAAATAAATAAAAAACGAAACCAATTATCTCGCTTTCTAGAATCCGGCGAGCAGAAGACGTGGGAGAGTGTCTTTTCGTGTCTGGAGGATTATTCGTGAGTCTCCCGGGTGTCCCTACGAAGATTTATGACCCAGTAACGCGGGGTCTCCCGAGGCTCGGGTGACACTGGATGACCAATGAAAATTCCTTATTCGTCTTCCGCCTCTTCCTTCGGCCTTTTCGAATAGTTTGGGATCGCGTTCGAAGATGTAAACGCTAGACCACGCCTTCGTTTCACACCCAGAAAAAAAAATTATTTGACGGCCACCGTTTATTTGATTCAAGTAAAAAATTTATTTTATTTAAATAAATAGTTACTTAAATGAAATAAATATTTATTTAAATGAAATAAATATTTATTTAAATGTAATAAATATTTTACTTAAATGAAATAAATATTTATTTAAATCAAATAAATATTTTACTTAAACCAAATAAACGGTGGTCGTCAAATAATTTTTTTTTTTGGTGCACTAAGTTTAGATGCGGGCTCGTCGGTGAATCTTTTCGAATAGTTTGGGATCGCGTTCGAAGACGTAAACGCAAGACCACGCCTTCGTTTCACACCCAGAAAAAAAATTATTTGACGGCCACCGTTTATTTGATTCAAGTAAAAAAATTATTTTATTTAAATAAATAGTTACTTAAATGAAATAAATATTTATTTAAATGAAATAAATATTTATTTAAATAAAATAAATATTTTACGTAAACCAAATAAACGGTGGCCGTCAAATAAATTTTTTTCTGGGTGCACGAAGTTTCGATGCAGGCTCGACGGTGAGTCTTTTCGAATAGTTTGGGATCGCGTTCCAAGATGTAAAAGCAAGACCACGCCTTCGTTTCACAGCCAGAAAAAAAATGTATTTGACGGCCACCGTTTATTTGAGTTAAGTAAAAAATTTATTTGGTTTAAATAAATATTTATTTAAATCAAATAAATATTTTATTTGATTTTATTTACTTAACCCAAATAAACGGTGGCCGTCAAATAAATTTTTTTTCTGGGTGCACGAAGTTTCGATGCAGGCTCATCGGTGAGTCACAAAAATGGGACCCATTGGGAAGGGGAGAGACGCGTTTGCTCCAATGGCAGTCGAGTCTACGTCGAAACGGCCGAAGAGATCGTTGGATCAACTCGGGAACTTCGAGTTCACTTTCAGTCTGCCGATGAACTCCCGAGGTCGCGGAGCTCCGGAGAGCACGCAAAATCGTGCACGACAGTGGACGTGAAATTTTCGATCGTACTGTTTGAGACATTTTATCGAAGATGAAAAAAAAAACACTGAGAAAAAAAATCAATTCGGTCAATAAAATGTGCGCTTACGGGTGGCGAAACAAGTGTTTGGTTGATCGAAAGGAATAACTCGTTGATCGAACTGACAGGCCGTCGAATCGAAAGTTTCTTTATTTAGGGTAAAAGTGGTGAATATGGCCCACCTCAATTAACACGTAAATCAATTATATATGGACCGGCCCATATTCCCCCACTTTTACCGTACTACGACATTAATTTCGTTCGATCAACCAAACATTTATTTCGCCACCCGTGAGCGCGCATTTTGTTGACTCGATTGACTTTTTTTCTCAGTGAAGAAAACCACATAAAATTATGTGTTTGACTCACCGGCCGGGTGATTCGCTTGAACGTTGTAATCGTCGACCTGCAGTGTGCTGTTGGCTCCGTTTCTCGTGAACCTTATAACGTGATACTGGTTGTCGTTGACTTTCACACCGCCCTCGCCGATCGGATGATCATTGGTGCCCATATTATAAACGGCGAACACGTTGCCCTCGACCTGCGAAAATAACGAGAATAATTATACACTATAAAAATAAATTCTAAATTGAATGTAGGGGCGAGCGGGGCAAAATGGGGCAACGGGGCAAAACTGAGTTTTTGGGCAAAACTAAATTTTCCAGTAATTTCTAGATCGGACAAGGTGGCAAAACTGGGCAGAAAAGCCTGATGTATCGGATCGGGTGAATTCGGGCATCCAAAAATTATTGGAAAGTGACGTTTTGCCCAAAACCCCGTTTTGCCCCGTTGCCCCATTTTGCCCCGCTCTACCCTACTGGAACTTGAAATTTGCTAACATTACTCATATTAATTAAAGATTAATGTACTTTGCTTGTAAAATAAAAATACCACATATTAAAATTACAAATCTTTTGCTTGAAATTTACAAAAATGTTCATGAAAAATACAAACTTTACTGTAAAATTGCAACGCACATGTGTTTGAAATTTCAGAAACGGTTTACGTAAAAAAGCTTCCAACACTGTTCATTAATTTTCAAACAACATTTTTTTACAGTGTATGTATCGAATAGTTGTATGTGTCGATCAATAAAATAACGTGTAACTTTGTAACGTCCCCATTCATTCGCTCTGACGGAGCTTGCAGCGATGAACGAAATAACGTGGAACTTCGTAACGTTCTGTTCATTCACTTTGACGGCCTTATAAGGTAGAGCGGGGCAAAACGGCCTATCTTTTAAAACATTTTCGGGGATCATGAAAAAGCCGTTTCGTCTCACATGGACGGCACGGGTCCGTTTTGCCCCGCTGTCCCATATATTTGAAAAATGTGTAGCACGTTTGACCGTAAGTTGATTCCGCTATTCGACGATCACGCATACGAGAGAACGGTCGAAACGACCAATTTTATCGACACTTTGTGAGATACCAAAAATTTAATCCCGGAAATGGTGAATGTGGGTCCGTTTTGTCCCATTCTCGTTATACAGCGAGGGATTGGAAAATTTCGGAGAATCTGTCGTCGAATCGGGTTTCACCAATATCCCTGTCCGGGGCACCAAATGAACCGCGTTTATTTCAAATTACAGTATGCCATATATGCGTATTTCCTGGGAGAGTCGGTGTACGCGAGGAGTCGATTAAATTGGCGAGGCGAACGGGCTTTCGCGTTTTATACGGGAGTTTGCCAGGTAATTGGAGCGTCTCGTTACCCGACCAATCCATCGGTAATACCGCGCACTGTCAAACGTTCCCCAATCAATGGGTAACTACTGTAATATGCTCGATCTGAGTATTCACCGGTGACAGAAAGTTCCGATTTTTTTTTAGTTCGTTCGAACCGCGTATTTGCATTTTTTTCTATTACCGCATCTCCGTCCGAGCGTTCAGTCTATTTATTCGAATTCTCTATTAATTGCATATCGGCGTTAATTACACGATGAAACCTCGTAGGTTTACACTTCGACCTTCGCTACTCATTGATTAACATATCGGAATAATATTTGATATTTGGATTGATGGACAGCATTAAGTATGCGCATGCTTACACGAGAATGGTCGCGATTAATCTCGAGCCAACTGTGATTTCGTCACGGGTGCGAAATTATAGTTGATCAGTGGGAAGCGTTCATGTTACGCCTCGGTGCATCGATAGAAAGTTCCGAATTTTTTTTTTTTAGTTCTGTCGAACCGCGTATTTGCAATTTTTTTTTCTGTCACCGCATCTCCGTCCGAGCGTTCAGTTTATTTATTCGAATTCTCTATTATTTGCATATCGGCGTTAATTACATGATGAAACTCATTCGCTACTTGTTGATTAACATATCGGAATAATATTTGATATTTGGATTGATGGACGGCATTAAGTATGCGCATGCTTACACGAGTATGGACGCGATTAATCTCGATCCAACCGTAACTTCGTCACGGTTGCAAAATTATAGTTCACTGGAGACGGTTAATTCCGACCCAACTGTAACTTCGTCACGGGTGCGAAATTATAGTCGATCAGTGGGAAGCGTCCACATTACGCCTCGATTCGAATATCGTTTTTAGGTGCCATTTATAATTCTATATTTTCTATATTTACAAAACGGTGAAGCCAAGAAATAAAACGGAAGTAAGACATTTCAAATGAGTGCCAATTAAAAATAATTTAGTCGTAATTATTAATTTTAAAAAAATGGATAACAATCATTCCGAAAATCCGAGAAAAATTGGGTTTCGCGGCAAAATGGAACACCCAACCTCACCACCATCATAACTTCGCTTATAATTCGCCCCGATTCTGCAGGTTTCCCATTGCGCTGGGAACTCGTACACTGATAAAAAAATACGGCTGAATCAACTAAGATTCGGGCAGGGACGTAAGTATTTTGTTGGTACAGCTAAAAAATGTGTTACTTCAACATTTTTTAGCTGTATCTGTTGGGTAATTTCACCAAAATATTTTCGACTCATTACAATATTTTTAAAATATTTATTTGAAAGTCCCTGCCCGAATCTCAGTTGATGCAACTGTACTTTTTCTATCAGTGCATTACGTCTAGAGTTCCCACTGTATACCAGTGTTGTAATAATTTTTTTTCGTGAATTTTTTAGGTAGCCCATTCTGCCCCACTTCCGCAGTTTGGCGCGGTCCCATTTCGCCTCGGTCTTCCCTGCTCGCAAAGAAATTCATGATTGACTAACGATCTCAATTTCGAGGTAGTCGTTGCTCGTCGCCGATTCTATTCTCAGAAGAACAGCGTCGTTCGTTCCGGTAACGAAACCCATCGCTATCGTGTCCCTCTTCATTTCCGGTCTTCGATCCGTCGGAAAGGTGTACGTGATGAGTCCCCGACCTGGTCCAAACTCGTACGCTACGGCTTCTGTGAAAAGGAGAGAAAACGCAATGATCAGTCAGTCCATCACGTCGTTCGAATACATGAGAAAAAAGGGAAAAAAAACCTTATATAGAGCTCCGCCGATCACTTACCTTCGCTGCAAGTTGGACCGCTGAAGCTAGTCATGTCGCAATCGCACGTAAAACTGTTCCACTGTTGTACGCAGGTCCCGTGATTGGCGCACATGTCGTGAGTGCATTTCTTGCCTGGATGAATATTCGCGTAAACGTCGCAACCCGATTCGACGAGGGAACTCGTTACCACCGCGTCGGTCATAAGATCGATGCTCTCGCCGCTCAGGTCCAGAGATGCGAGACAACCCTCGAAACCGTGAGGGCTCTGGATCGGCTTTGGCAATTGGCCGTACTGAGCTTTCTCAACGCCGCCTGAAAAGAAAAGAATCGGACAATTGTTAACGTGATCTTTGGTTCTTGGTTTCATCGTACAGATCTCGTACACTCATAAAAATGCAGTTGAATCAACTGAAGATTCGGGCAGGGTCGTTCAAATAAATATTTAGTTGGTCGAAGAAAATGTTTTAATGCATCAAAAATATTTTAATGCCTCAAAAATATTTTAATGTCTCACAAATATTTTAATGTCTCAAAAATATTTAATGTCTGAAAAATATTTAATGCCTGAAAAATATTTTAATGTCTCACAAATATTTTAATGTCTCAAAAATATTTTAATGTCTCAAAAATATTTTAATGCCTCAAAAATATTTTAATGCCTCAAAAACATTTTAATGCCTCAAAAATATTTTAATGTCTCAAAAATATTTAATGCCTCAAAAATATTTAATGTCTCAAAAATATTTAATGCCTCAAAAATATTTTAGTGAAATCATCAAAAAAATTGTTCAACTAACCAATCTTATCCCTGTACCAAAAAAATATTTATTCGAGCGTCCCTGCCCAAATGTTTAGTTGATTGAACCGTATTCTTTTATCGAGACTCTCCTATTTTACAGTAGGACAGTCTCGAGTGATAACAAAATAGTCGATAATTTCTGAATCGAATGTTTTGTTTTACAGTGAACGAAAAACGCGATCTCATTAGCTCTGCGTTCTCTACTTTCGACTGTCATGTCTTTCCCGCTGGCAATTACCGAAGTAGGAAATCGTAATTGCCAGATTTACCGTACGAGGTCGGTATAGTAGGAAACTTGCGGGTAATGAGTCAAAGAGACACCTAGTGGACGATCATTTCACTTCGATTGGTGTTAGTAATCTGTTGGTAAAACGGAGGGCGATTTCCCGAGCGTTCTATTTGTAGAAAAAAAAACCCTCACTCTTTGGTACATGTTAAAAGAGATTTCTACCTTTAACATACAGTTCTTGTTGGCAAACATGACGACGCTTTTTCTTGTTTTACAATTCGGTTTCGCGTTTCTTACGTTAATTTTACAATCTATTGAGTTCAAAATACGGTTCTCTGACTAAAAAAGGTTTTGTTAAGGAATTACTAACAGACAGTCTGAGCCCACGTGAGTTCGAAGAGAATTGCGAACACTTCTCGATGGGATAAAAATCTGAAAAAAATTAAGCATAAAGAAGGTGCTGAAAAGATTCATTTTGCCTAATAACAATTCCAAAATGTCATTAACAAATGAATGAAAAAAAATGGTTCACCAAATCCCCCGGCAACTTAACTTTTTGTTCGTATAAAAACAATATGTATTTGTTAATCTTTTTGAATATGTATGCATTTTTCAAAATTTAGTGTAATTTTTCAAAGTTACATTTTTTTATTAATTAAAAACCCAATTTTCAAAAATTACCCGCAATCCTGAAAACATTCATACGTGTTCAGAAAAATTTAAATATCATTTTCATAAAAAAAAGTTAAGTTGCCGGGTGAGTTGTTGGGAGATTTTTCGTTTTCGTTAATTTGTTAATAACATTTTAGAATTATTATTATGCAAAGTCAATGTTTTCAGTACCTTCCGTATGGTTGTTTTTATTTCACATTTTTATCTCATCGAGAAGTGTTCGAAATTCCTCTCTCAAATCTCGCAGAACGCACGTGGGCTCGGACTGTCCGCAAGAACTGCCTTAAATAAAAAAACTTTTTTTTTTTTGCTGTACAGTCAAACAGTCGGGTGTCGCTGCTCGCAGCTTCGCCATAATATGACCGCATCACATTATAGCGTACAATGGAATTGATCAAAGTGTGTTCACACCAGGGTGTCCTCCATAGCCACAGCAAGACCCTTAACAATTCAACCGTACGACGATATATCCCGTTTTCCGGTGGTGGCAATCGAAGTCCCGCCCCAGCTTCCGCGACACGAGTACCTCTTGAGCCAAAGGAAAACCGCAATCGGTCCGTCCGTTCGTTCGGCCGGGAAATCGATCGGTATTCAGCATGGAACGCGGCGCGTACGTGCACTGAGAAAAAGAAGCTGTTGGATTAAGCAAATGCGCGGTGACATACGTTCAAAGGTGTATTTGTTGGCACAAAAAAAATGGTTCTTTCAATCGAGAAATTTTCAATAAATTGAAGCAAATAATCGTTTAACAAAACAAGGCTTTATTCGTACCAAACAAATAACAGCTTCGAACGTATCTCACCGCGACTTTTGGTTAATCCAACCAATTTGTTTTTCTCAGTGTGAGCTTTGACTGCACAGTGTTAAGGGAATACGCCACACAACGACTTTTCTACTTATGTAACTAAAAATGACAAGTGTTATATAAAGCAATGAATAAGGTTTTTCAAAAGAATTTCTAATAACTTTTTCGCTACGTGGATTCCGAGATACATGAGCTTAAGATTGGGTCAATTAGCATGAGCTGCATATGGTGCTGCCTCAAAAGCAATATTCTTTTCCTAAAAATATATATTTCCAAACTCCTGTATAAGATTTTTTTTGCTAAAATAACATTACAAAATTATTAGGGACGCATTCAAAAAATAAAATCGAGCTGTGCCCATAGATTGTCGAAAATATTAAGACTTGAAGGAGCTTCCAACTTATATATGAATAAGATATTTAGGCCTCAACCATTGCTAGGAACATGCCCCCCACCACCCCCCATCATTAAGAAACGGCGATCTGTGACGAATTCCCTTTCGCCTAAATTTGAGAAATTCGGGCAAGGATTGCAAACACTTCCCGATGTTAAAAAAATATGAAAAAATTCATACTTATTATAGGCACTGAAAAGACTAATTTTACATAAAAATAATTTCAAAATGTTATTAACAAATTGTTGAAAAAAAAAATTGTTCATCAAAATATGCGGTAACTCAACTTTTTTTAAATGAAAATGATTCGTTCATTTTCCGGAATACGTATGCATTTCTTCAGATTTTTATCTTTATTTTGATTTTTTATTTTTGCACATTTTTCCATGTAAAAAACAAGAAAAATAAAAATAAAAATCTGGAAAAATTCATACGTGTTCCGAAAAATGAACGAATCATTTTCATAAAAAAAAAGTAGAGGTACCACATATTTTGATCAACAATTTTTTTTTCAGCAATTTGTTAATAAGATTTTGAAATTGTTATTATGCAAAACTAGTCTTTTCAATGCCTATAATAAGTATGAATTTATTCAGATTTTTATAATATGGGGAAGTGTTTGCAATTCTTGCCCGAATTTCTCGAATTTAGACGACATGTACACCACTCGCTGGAGCTACCTTAACCGCACTCAATCGTCGAGGGCAATTTTTTCGTCAGGGTTAAACAATTGCGTGTAATTATTTTTTTATGAACACGTCAATAAATTCGTCTGCCGTACCTATATACAAAATGCCATCGAGATCGAGATTTTCGTTGCTGCCCTGACTGGTCATGGCGGTCACGTGATCGTCGACGGCAAGCGTGTGCCTCTTCGGTGCCGGTCTGCCGATGCTAACCGCGTGCCATTTTCCGTCGTTCAGGCGCGATCTCGAGCTGTCCCTTATCTGTACGGGACCGTCACCCAAATCGAACAGATAATGCACGTGTCCATTAACAAGCTCCACCGCGACGAAATCGCGCTCCCGACCGGCGTTGTAGAGAATCAATCCATTCGCTTCTCTAGTCTTGAACTGTGAACAACGATAAAGGTTTAGTCAATACAATTGAAGTAGTAGTGGTAAAATAAACTTATTACCAATGCCTTGCCCAATCCTCTTATACTAGTTTTATACCTAATGATAATTATACATCTTGGCAAAGTGCCATCGACCTCAGTCATTCAGCCCTCAATATAAAAATTTTTTTTTTTTTTACTAAAAAACTATCTGATCAATTATCCGATTGCATAATCTCATGAGGCATCAGTTTTCGTACACTGAGAAAAAAAAATCGATTGAGTCAACGAAATGAGTGCTTACGGGTGGCGAAACGAATTTTCGGTTGATCGAACGAAATAATTGTTGTACTAAGTAAACAAACATTTGAATCGACGGCCTGTTGGTTCAATCAACAAGGTATTCTTTTCGATGAACCGAACATTTGTTTCGCCACCCGTAAGCGCACATTTTGTTGATTCAATTGATTTTTTTTGTCTCTGTGTACCTTTTATATGGCAGGAAATAACTTTATTCAGTCGCTCGTAGAAAACGCGTTAGAGTTTATCTCCCGGCGTGGGTTGCTTCATAAATGTAGGTATACGTAATATTTTTGAACCGTGAAAAGTGATTTAAAAAAATCGCGGCGATAACATTTAGAAAAATATACGATTGATTATCATTGCATCAATTTATTCGGCATACATTTTTTTGTATCGTTTTTTTTTTGTAGCTAGAAAATGAGTTTGTCCGCACGCTTGTATAAAAGGCGTTAAAGGTTTATGGCCGATGGTGTATTGTTTCGTTATTGCAGCTATACACGTTGCTCCCTTTAGCGTTTCTCGTCCCGTTTTAACGAGCTGGCGACGAATCGCGGCACGGGCAGTTACACGGGATCGGTTTCAAATGCAGTGCAGGGCGGCGGAGGATGGATCTATAGATCTAGGGTAGAGCGGGGCAAAATGGGGCAACGGGGCAAAACGGGGTTTTTGGGTAAAACTACACAGAGAAAAAAAATCAATTGAATCAACAAAATGTGCGCTTACGGGTGGCGAAACAAATGTTTGGTTCATCGAAAAGAATACCTTGTCGATCGAACTAAC